>BSBK01001763.1:600000-820000 GCA_027943335.1 Chamaecyparis obtusa
CGCAACCCCTTCAATTAATAGGCAACTTCTGTGGGAGCTAACACAACCTCTCCTATATAATTCATAGCCAATCTGGAAGATATAACAGCGTTCCAGTATCAATATGAAACTCTGAAGAAAATCATTCCACCATAATAATGTCTCTGTAACAGCAACAATTAAATAATTCTCCTCAAATTTGGTATACAACAGCACCGAATTTGCATCCATAGAATCAGAATTGAATGTCCAGTATCCAGTAGCAAAATTCACCACCAACAAATGATGATTCAAATTGCAGCAGAGAGGAATCAGTCCTCAAACCCTAGCCAAACTTCGCCACTTCCAAAACTTCATAAAAAATGCACAAGTCAAGAATTAATTGCTTTTGCCCAAAGCATTGGTTTTATAATAAAAGATATCTTCTCTCACACACTTTTCACTTACAAAAGACTTTGCTTTATGTGCACATTGAAATATAATAAACTATTATATTTCTCTTCACTTTAATGCTGAAAATGACCCTTTTATTAAAATAATGCTATTCTGACACATAGGGTCTTGTTTTATGAACTCAGGATTTAAAACTTATCAACCCGGTTCCAACGAGCTATAGCACTAAGATGCCCATAATACATTCCCAATAAAAATGGCAACCTTAGCCGATTTAATTAAATAATAATCATAATTCACCCATCTTGCGAAAACAACTGAGGAAGCATCAGAATCAAAATCTGACAGCACAAGAGTGAGCCTGATGATGCAAGATGATGAATGAACCTGACGGGGTGACTTACTAAAATAGACGCTCCCTCCAAGAATCTTGGAGTCCAAATCGGAAGCAGGAAATAAAATCTGAAAGCATCGGATAACTCCTCTAAATCCTCTGAGCTTAGTAGAACTATAAGTTGACTTACTATAAATAGTAAGTCCCTCAAAATGGGGCCAAAATCCACAACAGGGTCCTCTAATCACCAGTATTAGCCTACAAGGACCCAATGATAGGTTAAATCCACTAACTCCAATGCTCGCTCAAAATGGGGACATTACACTCACACTACTCCGACCATACAAACTTCTTCCCTTTCTCTAAAGAGAATAATGGGGCATGCCAACGCAGAAAAATCCTTCACAAATCAATGGTAGTATCCTGACAAACCCATGAAACTGCGAACTTGTGCCACATTAGTTAGCGTTGGCCATTCCAAGATAGCCTGAATCTTAGAGGGATCCATTGTGATACCCTCTCCAAAGATAACATGCCCTAAATATCTGACCTCTGTTTGGAAGAACTCACACTTCACCAAATTGGCACACAACTAATTGTCTCAGAGGCACTACAATATCTGCCGCAAATGGCTCTCACGCTCCTCTACTGACCTGGAGTATACTAAAATATCATCAAGGAACACCAATACGAACCGGTCCAAATACTATCAGAAGACACCATTTATCAAACTAATGAATACTGAAGGAGCATTTGTTAGCCCAAATGGGACAACAGTGAACTCATAGTGACCATAGCATGTGCAAAAGGCTATATGATGGATATCAGCCTCATGAGTATGTAGCTAATGGTATCGCGACTTGAGATCAATTTTGGAGAACACTCTAGCACCCTTCATATGGTCAAATAAGTCATCTATCCTCAGCAAAGGGTACTTATTCTTCATTGTCACCTTATTCAACCGTTGATAATCAATGCACAACCGGAGTGATCCATCCTTTGTTACAAATATAACTGGTGTTCCCCAAGGTGAAACAGTAGGGAAAATATGGCCCTTGGCCAACAACTCCTCTAACTGCAACTTGAGCTCACTCAACTACTGAGTGGTCATGCGGTAAGGTGCTCGGGATATAGGTTCTACTCCAAGAATAAGCACAATATGGAAATCGGTGTCATGCTTAGGTGATGTGCCTAGGATCTCATTGGGAAAGACATCTGCATACTCACAAAGAAGTGGATGATCGCCGAGAGATGGATGAACCTCTCTGCATGGAGGAAGAAGGAAAGGTAGAAGAGATAGAGGAGAAAGAACAAACACTTGAAAAGATCCCCAAGACTGGCAATGTATGTTTGAAGGAATCATTCAAAAAATTAAATCATTGATGGCAAGAATGAAGGAGTGTAGACTAGGAGAAGATTTGCAAAGGTAAATGAGAAAGTGAATCTTTGTCTTCTATCAAGGATTGAACTTAAGAGCTTTACAGATGCTAGTAGAGGTGCAGGTTGGATGCAAGTAATGGAAGGAGAACTAAATCAGATTGAGAAGAATAAGATATGGGAGTGAGTTCCTAGACTAGTAGACAAGAATGTTATTGGAACAAAATGGGTGTTCTGGAACAAGCTAAATGAAGGAGAAGTGACAAGAAACAAGGCAGTTTCCCATGGGGATGTGTCTCCCCCCCAAATCATGGAGTTTTCAAGACGGGGATGTTTTGGGGATAGGGGGACGCCTCCAAATTGTCTCTTCACCACACCCTCACCTTCGCCATGTTTCTCCACCAATTCGGGGATGTTTCCCTCAATTTCAAGCCAATAGAGACATTTCCTTTAGAGGGGATGTCATTGGGGGATGCGGGGAAGTCTCCAAGACACCCAGAATTCCCCTCGACACCAAAGAAACTTCTAGGCGTTTCCTTCGGAAAAGGTCAAAAATACTTTAGAAAAGCAAAAAAATAACTTAAATAAACTATAGCAATATAACCCTAAGTTGTTTTAAAGATAATAAAATATTAAAAGAGACTTTAGAAGTTCAAAGAATTGAAGGTAATGTTATTGTATTAATTTTTTTTCGAGGGTTTTCATTGTTCGAGTTTCAAGTTTCAACTTTTCACTCCAACAAGTTTCACTCTTATCAAATGCAGATAATGATCTGAAAACACACTCCTTTATAAATGATTATCTCATTGTTGTTTGTCACACGGTAATGTCTCTGGAGTGGTTTCTCTAGATCTATCTTCGCTGCAGAACACTCACTATTTAGTGCATCCAAATGACCTAAAAACATTACATAATAAAATAAAAGATTGTTACTCATTTGATACTATTACTAAACTCTATAGCTTATATTAATGTAGTTTTGAATCTTTGACATCTTAAATCTAGAGATACACACTTGGAAACTAAGCTCAAAAATTGTTGTTGCAATGTTTATATTTGATATTCATATTTTCAATTTTGACATTTGTCATTTGAATACTACTAGTCTCTAGTTATTATTTTATAAATCTTTATCTTTTTAAAATTGATAGTAACTTTTCAAGTGCTAATAGTAATACTATATGTATTATCATTATTTCAGCATTGCTCGCTCACCGCCATCCCTTCATTGTCCCCCTGACATTCCCAAACTTAGGCCCCAAGTACCCTTGTCCTTGAAACACTTTTCCCTGTTCCCCCAAGGAAATGTTCCCAAACCCCATGGAACACTGGAACAAGACAAGATTGGTTTGCGAGGGATATTCATATTTGATATTGTTGTTGCAATGTTTAAATTTGATATTCATATTTTCAATTTTGACATTTGTCATTTGAATACTACTAGTCTCTAGTTATTATTTTATAAATCTTTATCTTTGATAGTAACTTTTCAAGTGCTAAAAGTAATACTATATGTATTATCATTATTTCAGCACTGCTCACTCACCGCCATCCCTTCGTCGTCCCCCTGACATTTCCAAACTTAGACCCCAAGTACCCTTGTCCTTGAAACACTTTTCCCTGCTCCCCAAGGAAATGTTCCCAAACCTCATGGAACACTAGAACAAGGCAAGATTGGTTTGCAAGGGATATTCATAGATTGAAGGGATTTTCTTTGAGGAAACCTTTTCTTTGGTGGCTAGGTTTGAGGCAATCAGGATGTTTCTTGCCTTTGTTGATCACAAGAACTTCAAAGTTTATCAGATGGATGTCAAATCAGCCTTCCTAAATGGTGATCTAGAAGAAGAGGTTTAGACTCTATATAGACTAGCCAGATGGGTTTTAGTTGTAAAAAAATCGAGACAAGGTTTCTAAACTTAAAAAGGCTTTGTATGGTCTCAAACAAGCCCCCAGGGCTTGGTATGCAAGGTTGGATAAGTATTTACTTCAGCAAGGATTCAAGAAAGGTATTGCAGATATCAATCTTTATATTAAAATTGAGAAAGAAAAACTTTTGATAGGCGTGGTATATGTTGATGACATCATCTTTGGTGGAGATGATGCTATATGCAAGAATTTTGCTGAAGACATGCAAAAGGAATTTGAGATGTCTATGGTTGGTGAGTTATCTTTCTTCCTTGGGCTTCAAGTTGCTCAAATACTAGGATCCCAAATAAACATGTAGAATGCTCCATCATATATCCACTATACCACCCTAATACAACTGAACCTAGCATCTTTGTCAAACTCTATCACATTATGAAGCAATCCATTGTAATGCAAACTATTTCTTATAAAAATCCCTAGATCCTATGGTCACATTGGAAAACTAGCATTCCCATTACTTGATGAATTTCGCCAAGTATTTGTTTCTTTTCCATGTACCCCAACAAATTAACCAACCTGTAGTAGCAAATTGGAAATCCTGCAAGTTACAAATTCTACTTGCATAGGAGAGAGGACATCATACCACAGTGATCTATGAAAAACCTTATGTGAGATCTCTGGTTGAAACCTCCACCAATCTGAATTTTTCCGTGCAATTTTGAATCCTATGATGAATCCACCCAGAATATGGAATTGGGTTTTCAACCAATCCTCCCAAGCCCAAGGGTTTCCATCCTAGGGCTTGTTGAACCAAAAGCAAAAAGCTCTCACAGCTCTTCAAAGAAAATAATAAAACTAAGCATACCTGAAATGAGAATCTCTGTCATGTCCCTCTATTTGAAGAATCTCTAAAGATGAAATAACAATGATAAAAGTCAATTAGAACTTTAAGAAAAAGGATAAGAACAATATAATTAATGTATTATATAATTTATAATAATATATTATTAAAATAATAATATATTAATAGTATATGTTACAATATAATAATAATATTGAATATATAATAATCAAGATATAAAAGTTGATATATCGAGCATTAATATTATATAATATAATAATATATGTATCAATATATTATATATATTATTTATTGATATAATAATAATTGATGATATGTAATAATAATCTATTAGCAACATATAATAATAATAATATATAATTATTATCAATACATAATAATCATATATTGTTAACATATTAATAAATAATATGTTAATATGGCAATATTATTAATAACATGGTAATATTATATAATCTATTATTAAATAGTAATACAATAATATAATAATATTAATAATAATTAATAGTTAAATAACTAGTAGCATATCGACTTGTATATGATTTGACTAAAGTAGCCACGATATTATATTTGAACATAGATTCACGTTGGTGAAATAGACCGATGTTTGTGGGACATTACAACTCATGTGGCGTCAATACGATAATAGTGGAAAGCACAGATCGACTAAGTCTGATCAGTTGACAGATACAAATAAATACCATAGTCGTGGATGAGGATGACTTAGAGGAAGTGATAAGTAACAGCACTACTATAGATATTCGTATAGACTTGCAATCCATCGAAGGGTAAAGACAAGCAAGCATACCATGGGAAGTTGAATTCACTATTTGACGCATTGCTAGAGGTCATTCATACGTGTGAGATCAAGTAGAAGCTCGGGCAGGGACGTGGAACCTTAAAGACAAGCTTTTAAAGCTAGCATTGATTAATGATGACTAAGCATGCAATCAACGATTAGTAAAGAAACTAAGTAGACGGTAACCACTTAGATTAGAGAGGCATCTCTTCATACGTGCCTCTCCCATGCATTGTGCATATATTTATTGGAGATCGTATCATTTGGAAAAAGGGATGTGGAGGAATTAGAGAATATAATATAAATCATAGCCCTTCGTGGATCATGGGAACTTAAATCCATACACTCACGTAACATTTTTTTGGACATCATCCAATCAGAAAATGGTGTATCCTCTTACACACTCCAGTGAGCCAGTTTAATAGACATTCAGCGAATATATCGTCAACAATAAAATATCATTTCCAGCAGATAAAAATCATAGCAAGAAAACAAGGAAAGGAGCACCTGATAAAATGAATCAATGTTTTATATGTCTGCAGCCAGAGAATACATATGACTATTCTTCCCAGATCAGAGAATACTATCTCTGAACTAACGTTTTAACTTGGCATAAATAATATCCTTGAATATATATATATATATATATATATATATATATATATATATATGAATAATAACTATATGAATAAATATATTTAAGACATGTTCCTTAAGCCAAAGGTGAGTTAGGAAGGGGAAGCACCTAAGGGGCCACGGATATGGAGAATATGTGGATATGATCCAGGTTCTGCCGAAGATCCCTTTAGGTCCTCTTGACCCTTACGCTAACCACCCAAGACTCGACAAATACAATCATATCCGTCGTAAGATGAGATGAGTTAGGGAGGGCAAGCACCCAAGGGGTTCAGTTAAGGAGAATACAGGAGTTACGGTCCAGGTTCTACCAAGAACTCCTTGAGTCTTCTTGGCCCTTATGCTAATCATCCAATGTCTTAACGATTGACACTATCTAAACATGATAATTAATTATCTTAACTCTTTATTAGAATAAATATTGAAATCTGTTATGCTATAATTATTATCTTTGTTAATAATGGTTTCTCATTGTTTCTAGAAGACGAATAGGGACATTTCAATCTCACTGCTCTTCTATAACCAACTGTGGAAGCTTCTACAACTTTTAAATTTTCCCTCTTTTTTTAATATTTAACTTTAGCTTGAGAATTAATAAAGTGACTTATAATTTCCTGTTGATATAAAATCACTTAAAAACAACCACGGTCCAACTATGAATTAAGTAAATACAATAATCCTGATAGATTTAGAAATATTTAATTAAATAATTATTTTTATGACCTTTTTAAACAATTAAATTTAGTCATCATTAAATTTATTTTATTTTTTGACAACATATTTTTTATCATTTAACTATATTCTAAGGTCAGTTAAAAGGGGACATTACAATAGTTTCCATTTATTACATATCCATCATGTTTTTATCACCAATTTGTTTAAAATGCATGTAGATGCTTAAGGTTGTGGCTTTGTATTACAGTGTTGTGTGTTGGTATCAATTGGAGATAGTTCATAACAATGTTCTTAGAACTATTCTTACATGTTTCTTTTTTTTATCTAATACGATCAACATTTTGTGCTCCAATGCTTTAAATTAATGAAATTCATGCTCTTTTCCTTTACAATTTAGTCTCTAATTGTATGTGAGACCTCCATAGTTTTGGCATGGAATTTTCCCATTTGCTCATCATTGTCAAGATGAAACATTCCTGTTTTTTTTTTTGAGTTGCAAATATTCATGTGGTCATACAAGAATTCTCATTATGTGCAGCAAAAGGAGGGTCATCAACAAACCGTGCAGAATATTTGTCTTTATCAGCAATAATAGGGGGCCTCAATTTAAAGTCAACTCTACATAATGCTGTTAACTAGCTCAAAAATTTGAAAGAATTCAAATGTTCAGGGTTTTGGTCACAATATTTACATCTTGTTTAATGTCAAGTTTATTTGCTAGTCTTTACAGTTCAAGATTAAATAACATTCATTTGCTGTTGTCTTTAGGACATTGGCATTCTAATATTTTAGAAACGATGTAACCTTTGTGTGAAGTATTTTAACTTGAAAATTTTGTCTTTTATGGTATGCTTAAAAATTCCATGTTCTTTATAAGACGGTAGGTGCTCGTTCTTTTCTTAGCTTCCATGCTTTTATTCATGTGGACATGTAAGTTTTAACCATTGGAAAGTAGAAAATGTCATTTTTTTCGGTTTTGTTGCATATAGGATAATTTTAGATCAGCTTGTAACTCCTTGTGGCACTAGAAGTGCATTCAATCCAAAAATCTGACTCATTTTTTTTATAACAGCCAGTGTTGTTGGCAATCTCAAACGCTATCAGCTTTTTGCATCCAAAATCTCCAGTTTATCCACGCATTGCTCTAGGAAAGGCTTGGAATGAAGTAAGATTTCTATTTGTTACAATGTAGAATTTAATGAGGAGTTTCTTATTACTTTTTGTGCATACATTAAAAAAGTATCAAATATTGTATCAATATAAAATGAGTGGATTACTGTTTGTGAATGCCGAAAACGTGAAAAATCCTACATTTAGTAATTTTTTTACATATATTTTAGAGTAAAGGTTTTAGACTCTTGTTAGTGATAGTTCTTTATCTCAACATACTTGTAATTAACATCATTATTAATATCAATATTATTGAACTTGCTAAAAGGACTATAAAACGAACAACTACAAATATATCTCCTTATAGGCATTGTTAACGCTTTAGTTTGTTTTTTGCATGATAATACAATACGAAATAGTGAGAGGCTGAATCTCTCTTCAAATTAGGGTGGGAAACTCCCTGAGACCCAACTAAAACTAAAACTAAACTACTAGACCCTAGACTTAAACTATAGACAAGATATACAGATATGTTCACCATACAAGATTTCACTAAGTGGGTTTGCAGAAAGGAAATAATTAAGTGCCTATGTTTTTGCCTTAGATACATGCATCAAACTATTAATAATTGTTCCCTGCAGCAAGATTTTCAAATATTGAATGAAAGAAAACTAAGCTGGAAATTGTGCCCTGCAGCAAGATTCTCAAATATTGAATGCATCAAACTATTAATAATTGTACCCTAGGTAGATAATTATCATCAATACAGAGCTTAACTCAACATGAACTACATTCAATTCAGTTCATGAAATCACAAACAAAACAAACTAATAGAGAGATAATATATTGTATGATATTTCAACAGCATAAACTCAACTTCAACTATTATTGAAAATGTTTTATGCCCAAGGCACTTATTTATAGGTTACAGTGAATAGCTTTTAGGGATTTGAGAGCAATAATTAATATCCAAAAAGATAATTCCTTTAGAACAAAGCTATGCAAGAGTTTTCAAAAAAGTGGAAAGAAAGGACCTTAAGATAAAGTCTAACCTAAAATACCTAATAAAGTATAGTATAATTAGGCGGTCTAAAAATAGGCTGCCATCCATTACTGGAAATAGAGCATGATCAGAAATGACAATTGTTTGATAAATCCATTGTAAAAAGTAGCAATTACCACGAGTGTTTTGCATAATGTTGAAATAATTTTTTATTTGAAATTTGTCAATCTTGTAAATCTTTTGAAGAAAACCAAAACATGAGCTCTATGGATCCATCCAGAAATAATTCTTAGGATTTTGTCAACACTAGAAATTGAAGTTGAAAACCCACAACTTTAGAAGCTTTGAAAAGGCTTCTTTGATCTTGTCAACCATATTCTTCTTTAAATGAGGTATTTACTATTACAGGCAGCAGTTTTGATGATCATAGCTTATTTCTTATGCTCTGGTTGTGATTGTTCAAACATTCTATTGGGTGACTTGATTCTTTAAAGACATGAAGGGTGCTATTTGGTACGCAGACTTACACATCTAATGTGATCTAGCAATTGGTTCTTAACTTCTCAAAATATCGATGCCATTAGAGGCATCACTTTGCAATTAGAGTAAACAAGAAATTTTGTAAGATAAAGCTTAAAACACTTTGATTGGAAATTTTCAGGGTGACAAGTCATTGTTTGGAAGATGGCCCATCTTCACTACCCTAGGGTTTTAGGTTGTTTTGTGAGACTTTTGTGCTTGGTGGATGGGGAGAAAAACCTGTTGGGATAGATTTATAAGGCTAACTAAAACTACTATAGGGGAGAAATAGAGAGGCAAATTTGATCCCATTTGGGAGATCGTTGATTGAAGGTGGAACAACCAACTCCAACTCTTTCATGCAATGGGGTACTACCTCAACCCAAGTTTTTCTTTTGAGACGACTTCGCATATAACAATGGGTAGGTCATGGAGGATCTCTCAACATGCATTGAGAGGATGATACTTGATGTTGAGGTGAGGGGCTTAATTATTCAGGGGTTATATAATTACAAACACTCTAAGGGAAGGCTCTTTTTTCACCACAAGCTATCTAAGGGAGATCCTTTAGACACTAAGCTTTTAAAATTGAAGACTTCACTTAATATCTTACAATAATTTATCGCAAACTTTGAATATCTTATTTGTAGATTTTTGGTGGAAGACTCGGGTGGAATTATTCCATATCTTTAAAAGCTAGCCTATTTCATTTTGTCTCAACTTTATAGTGCTTTTGGATGTGAGCGCAATTGGAGTTTGTTTGAAGCCATTCATATGAAGAAGTATAATGAGTTGTCTCACTGTCATCTCAATGACCTAGTTTTTTGTGCAACAAAACATTCATCTTTACACAAAAAAGGTTGAAATCTTCTCAAGAGCCTATAGAATAAGATGAGAATGAGTTGTATAGAGATTGTACTGCATAGGATGAGGACACTTCCATGTTTATAGAAGATAAGATTGCTGATTTTGGGGGAAAGCCATGGAGGGTGTAGTTTGTTGTCGGGATAATTGTATGTACGGGTTATTATATTAGTAAAGTATTATGTTACTCTCAGTCGTTAGCGACCGAGAGGTTAGACAGTTACGTCACGACGTTTCGGTTGTGGCCCTTCGGGTACTTTATATAATCTCTCGGAGGTTGGACATGAGATATGATTGTATGATCATTACGATGTAAATGTACTTGCCAGTATGGAATGATTAATGAAAGTATTTATTATTCTATGATACATTCTGTGTTTATTATATTTCCTGTACTATGTCTGTGCAATACTAAGTTTACCCCAGCAGGTAAACATCTGGCGCCGTTGCCTAGACGTACTCGGGAAGAGAGTTGAGGGAAGGATTTATGCCCAATGTCTTAAATAAAGATAGAAATAAAAAGGCATGAGATGACGAAGTGGAAGCTGCACAGAAGGCTTTGATCTCCGCGCAACAGCGTGAATGTCGGTGTAGGCTGAGGCAACTTGCCAAAGACCAGCTTGCCGGAGGGTTGCCCGAAGGGAACCCTGGAAGTGGTACGGAAGGTGCAGGGGCCGACTGGGAATCGTTCATCTCGCCGGAACATTGGAGAGTGCGGAGTAGAGAAGAACTACTTGAAGAAACACGACTTAGACAAGTCTTGCTTCAGGAAGAGCGAGACCAGTTTGAAGACTTGAACTGCACGTGGCGTGCGGAGGAAGGGAACTACGAAGGTGAGCACATTGCCGAAGGCACACGGGGAAGCACAACCGAAGGCACACGGGAAGGTACGACCGAAGACACACGGGATGCGTAGGCAAACCCGCCATTGGAGCCAACGACTCCACACAATACGGTTCCACCTGCTACACAAATACAAGTACCATTAGTAATCAGCCAAGGGAACGTGGGTGCCAGTTCTAGCACAAGCGGTGCAGGAGCACAAAATCCACCGCGCACGCAACAACCAAAATCAGCCCGACCAACCATGGCGACACATAAGGAAAAATTGTCAAAATTCCACGATGATGGAAAGGACGATCCAGTACGGCAGTGCTGTACGTGTGAAACCATCTGGGCAGCCAATGGGGTGACTGACCAGAACGAATGGATGAGGCAATTCCCCGCCACACTGAGAGGCGTGGCCATTGACTGGTATGCGGATCTGGATAGAACGAACATAACCACATGGGATGACCTGAAGGGGGGATTTGAGAAGGAATTCCGGCTACTACGAGATGATAATGAGATAGTCTCAGAGATTTATGGAATGAAGCAAGGTAAGAGGGAGACCGTATGAGCGTATGGCCGCCGGCTAAAGGAATTAGTCGGAAAGATGGAAAGCCAACCGGCTGACGGCCTAAAGAAGAGGTGGTCTGTCGAGGGTTTGAATCCTAAGCTACGACGGAAGATGAAAATTATGCCTCCGACATCCTACAATGATGCATACAACCGGGCCATGGACCTGGAAAGCGAAAATAAGATGGCCAAAAAGAAGAAGAATAGATCTTCGTCATCCGAAGACAATACGTCCGAAGAGGAGAGTAGCAGTGACGAGAAGCCGAAGAAGAAAGTCACGGCCCTTCAGAAGGATATGGAACGGATGTTAAAAGAGTTTAAGACAATGAAGGGGACAACAAGCAAGGATGATGAACTGTGGTGCACGGATTGTAAGGAGAGCGGCCACACGAAGGGTGCCTGTCCCAAGAAGGCATTCTGTGACATCTGCCAGATTATGGGACATTCTACGAAGGAATGCCCATACAATTTGAAGGCGCGTAACCAGCAAGTGCTCTATACATAGGAGCAGCCTTCCACATCAGATTCAAACAATAACGCATCTTCCGGAGGCTGTCGGGGAAACCGAGGAGGCGGAAGAGGGAATAATAATAATTCCACCCGAAGCAGGGTCCAGTATGACACGAAGGGACGCCCAATGATCCAATGTAGGGCATGCAACCAATGGGGTCATTACGCAAGCGAGTGTAACAATAATGACGCCCCTCAGCAGCTGTGTCGGTGGTGCGGCCTTGGGGACCATGAAGATGCTAATTGTCCGAAGTCTGGCATAGGGGCCAATCTGATTGATATCGAAGGCAACACACGGATTAAAGAAGCTATACTTGCTCTTACTCGAGGGCAAGCGAAGGAAGCCCGCTACCCCCATCCCCGAATGGAGAAGCAGAGAATGGTGGAGGCAAGGGAGGAAATAGAAAGGGTGATGAAAGCCCAACGGGGAGAGACACACGAATCATCTGGACCCTACTGCACAGACGCGGAGAGGAACATTGTATGGTAGATGCTTCAATTGGAGGTGCCTGTCAAGTTGAAGGACCTCCTATACACCATGCCTCAATTGGGGACAATGCTGTTGGGTACAAAGGTTGATAAACCCAAACCGAGACACACAGATGTTTTCGTATCGGGAAACTCGGTGACAAATCCAATGCTGCTCGCCGTCAACAATGGCAGACATCCAGCCGTGGTGGAGATGGGCATCCTGGGCACCATCTTAACGGATACTATAGTAGACGGCGGATCCGGGGTAAACGTCCTCCCAGAGGACACATGGAAAAAGCTAGGAAAGCCCACTCTGTGGCCACCTACGTTTAATCTGCTAAGTGCCGACCAGCACGGGATTAAACCCCTCGGCATGTTGATGGCACAACAAGTCACCGCGGGTGCACAACCATTTGTGCTCGACTTTGTGGTCATTCCGTTGAAACAGAAAGGGTATGATGCCATACTCGGAAGAGGATGGCTGGTGGCAGCGAAGGCAAACCACAACTGGAAACGGAATACACTCTCGATGGAGAGCGGAGGCAAGAAATTTACTATTGATCTCCGGACCCAGTTGGTGAGTGAGGAACTTGCCTCTTCCTTGCGATCCGAATCCGAAGGGGAGAATGACCCACGAGACGAAGGCAAAGAGGGGATGGATCCGGATGTCGAAGGGATACTAAAACTCGGAGGATGCTGTTCGGAGGATGACACAGACTCATTAAGTGGATTGTTCCATTGGTAGCAGGAGGACTATGAGATGTTCTCACCCTCCTGCAATGTATTAAGCGTCGAAGAAGAAGAGCCAGATCAATATCCTCTAGAGTATGGGGAGTATAAGGAAGGAGAAGCTACAATGGACACCGTACTTGCACATCAGTTTAAAAACAAGGAGGCTATGAAGTATGAAGAACCGACGGTGAAACCTTTGAATCTGGGTACGGAGACGGATGAGAGAAATTTGAAAACCATCGCCACGGGAGACGACTGGAATCCAGTGTGGAAGACTGTAACCGTCAAACTCTTTATTCTCCTTCTTATTATGTACGGGAAGGAGACTGTGGTCCTTGTAGAATTTATGGTTCCAAGCTTTTGGATCGCCATTGAAAACAGACTCGGCGACAAGGAGAGGGAACGACTACACACTCTGTGGACTCTCGACGAATGGATACATGACGGCAGCAATGGGACCAAATTGAAACTTTACCCGGAGAGGATGGATCTGAAAGGAGGGACAGAGCAACCGAGAGGGACTCGACAGGCGTCCGTATGGGTGACCAGAGAAGCCTTCGGACAGAAAATTGAAAAACACCCGTACGGCTATGCATGACCGTACGGTGGAAAAAAAATGAAAATTTAAAAAAATAAAAATTAAAAAAAAAAAAAAGGAAAAAAAAATATATATATAATAAAAAATTGAAAAAAAAAGCAATTGTCATTGTACGGAACCATACGACACCGCACACTGCATGACATTATCAACTACCGTACGACACCGTACGGCAACTGAAAAGAGCAAGTCAAAACCACCATACGGCGTTATAAGGTGCCGTACGGCTATCAAACAAAAGCTTGAGTTTTAAACTATTGCACAACAGTCACACCGTACAGTACGGCAAGACACGACATTGCAAGTTAAGCACACTGTACGACAATTAAGACCGTACACAATCAAGGGCCATACGGCGCCAGCAGGACGAGTTGAAATTGCAACGTACACTCACGTCAGTACGGCAATTATTGTAGATATGTCCGTATGGCGGAGGGAGTGAGAAGGCACTGTACGGAGTTGTATGGCAAGTAAGTCTTTGGAGGGATTTGAAATACAACGTACGCTGCTCCCAATATGGACACATTTTCGTACGGTCAGAGGATAAACCGTACCCTAGGGATCGTGAGCAACATTTCGTCCAGCATCAGCAACCGTATAGTTAGAAGAGATTGTTCAGCAGTAGCAACATCGTCGTACGATAGAGAAAAGGGAAAATAAATAAGAACAAGGAAGGACTGGCAGCAGAGCAAGGAGAAGTTTAAAAAAATAAAAAACAAAAAAAAAACGACGACAAATCAAAACAGTTCAAAATTAGTAACTTATGGTACTGAAGGGAAGGGCATAATGAGGTAGTAAGGAAAACATAAGCGCTTTACAGAAAAGAGTGTGGGATTAGAAGAAAATCACAAAATGGTGTGTTCCATAAACTTTTGTGTGGGTTTGAGAGTGCTAATTTGGAGAGTGTGACCTGTTGATGAGATCGGAGCTGCTACAGGCATGGAGTGTCTGCATGCTGGAGGTGAAGAGAGCACTGGAGCAAGTCTTTCAAGAGGGGTACTACGCTTTGAGGCACTTGGAGTAGGTGTTGGCTGGACGTGAGACTATCTTGGTGGATGCATAGAGAGCTCGGGAGGAGCTGACCACCCAGTTGGAGGTAGTAGAGCAACACTTGGCTCAGCGTACCCAGGAGTTGGAAGCAGAGAAGTTGGCACGGGTGGCTATCAAGGTCAGATTGGCTAGGGAGACAGTATGGTGTTAGTGGAGGCTATAGCTGAACAGTATGTTTTGGAGACAAGTTTGGTGCAGGCACGGGAGGAATGGGATGTGACGGAAAAGACCTACTGGACATAGCATTGATGGGGAGGGCGGCACTTCATCTTTTCAGGGATGCCCCTCTGTCCCTTCTCAGTGATTTTCTTCTTCTATGTGGTGTATTTCATCTCCCTGTTGTTGTAAGTCGTTGGAGACAACTTGTTTTTTTTGGGGGGGATGATGTTGTCGGGATAATTGTATGTACGGGTTATTATATTAGTAAAGTATTATGTTACTCTCGGTCGTTAGCGACGGAGAGGTTAGACAATTACGTCACGACGTTTCGGTCGTGGCCCTTCGGGTACTTTATATAATCTCTCGGAGGTTGGACATGAGATATGATTGTATGATCATTACGATGTAAATGTACTTGCCAGTATGGAATGATTAATGAAAGTAGTTATTATTCTATGATACATTCTGTGTTTATTATATTTCCTGTATTATGTCTGTGCAATACTAAGTTTACCCCAGCAGGTAAACATAGTTGTCCTAGTGCAGTAGACATTATATCAATTAATATCACTCCAGATGATGTTGAATAGGAGTTCAAGGAGTCGTCGTTGCATCAAGCTCCAAGATGGAATTGCAACCTTCTAGTATAAGAGTGGAGCCACAACAATTCCAAGGAATAATCCCTTGCTCCAATTTTCAACACTCAATTCCATACTCAATTCAACAAATTTATCCCTTGGAGGTAATTTGAGAATTTTCTCTATCACCAACGACCCTATTTTCTTTAGTTTTGGTTTATAATGTTTAACACATGCAAGTACAAACCCCAATTTGTCAACCTTAATTTATCTAGTATTTGCTTTATAATGCTTAATCCATGCAAGTACCAAATCTGTACGTTAGACTGCAATCGGGAATCCTCTAGCATGAGCTAGCTCTCTTGTGAATGCTGCCTTTGCCATAGGTGAATTATCATCTTCTTGCAACCAAAGACAGTGAGCTAGGGTTTTAAGAAAATAGTGATCCACAAAAAATAAGAGAATGTTGTTTATAACTCGATAATATTGTTGGAATTTGCAATTCATTAAGTGATGGGTCGAATAGTGAGAAAATCCAAGAGCTAGAAAGCAATTTTAGGTGAAGAGCTCTGGAAATTTGTAATTCAATATCTTGAACACTTTTGAATTAGAATAGAAAATCAAGCCTACCTTGCAGCAGTGAACAAGAATTGCTAGTGACAAATGCAATAGGGAACAACAACAATGGCTCTTAGCAATAAGACTTCCCTCTTTGAGAAAACGAGTGTCACATGGGAACTTGTGAAACCCTTTTTATATGCATCAAATTGTCCATTTGAAGCTGCGGCTAATTGTAATGTCCCCGTTTTTCAGACTCTTGGGATTAGCTTAGTTCGGTGACCCTCGTAAGCTAATCAGGTTGTCAAAGGGGGTCGGTTGGCAAAGCCAATGGTTGGATTTCACTCTAGAGGTTCTAGTTGCCAGGTCTGCTCTTCGTTGGGGTCAGATTGAATGACTTACTATTTATAGTAAGCGGTATTTCTGGTATTGCTATGTTTGGCAGAGCACCTGGGCAGGGGTTTCAGATGATTTAGAGTTCCTCATGCGGAATCTCCAATTTGAGAGACTTACTATTTATAGTAAGTCTATTTTGGTCAAATGGCTATTTCTAGCAGGGTAGTGTATGATTTAGATGCTATGTCATAATTCAGGATGTTATGGTCATAATTTGTTATAACATTGCATTATATTTGAAGTTATTAAATTAAGTCTACTTTAATTTAATAACTATGCAATTATATGTTATAATTCGATGGTGTGTTGAACAAGGCTCTTAAGTGAAAAGTGTAAATGAGAAGCCTTCATTAAAAAGCTTATAAATAAAACATGAAGAGCTTTTTCATTCACCTTATGTCATTTTATTAAAATTGAAAAAGTGAAGAAGTTTTTGTCCAAGGAAGAAATCAAATTTCTTCAAGGAAGCTAGGGTTTGCGATGAGTTTGGTCTTTCAGATTTTGGAGAGAACTCGTCAATTTCACATGAGCATTGAATGGTAAATGATCAGAATTTTTATGTGCTGCTGGTTAGAATTTATTAACATTAAATTGGAGAGCTTGAGGAAATGCAAAATGGTGTTTGAGGGTTTGAAATCATTTCCTTGAAGAAACATAGACTTCTTCAAGTTTTTTTAATGCACTTTGAGCTGGATATTCAAATGCCAATGAATTGTTTGCAGTTGGTATGAAATTGGTGTTCTTTAAGACTGCTGTATAGATGTCTGCTGGATCCGTACAGTATTAAATGCAGGCCGTACTATTTTTCTTTGGTGCTGTGTTTCAAGGGAAGGAGCTGTGTGATTAATTGCAGCTTGGTTGTGTTGTTTATTGGCGGTTGGATGCATGATATTGGAGGCTGTGTTTTGGCGTCTGAGATACTATGAATTGCATGAAAGATTTAACACATTAGCTGGTGTCAAAATTACCTCTTGGCTGCGTTACAATCTTCAGCAGTCATTTTCTGGATAATAAGGTGCCTATTTAATTTATGTATTGTTCACTAATTTGGCAAGCAAAGAAATTGTTATAAGGTGCTTTAAATATTGAACTTAATTTGGAATTCTTGCAATTGAAAAATCAGTTTAAGAGCATTAGATTTAAATTTTGCTGTTGATGATATTCCATGTTCTGGAAAAATTTCACAAAAGTATATTTGTGTTAGAAATAAAAGAAAACAATTGCAATTGAATTAAAGAAAAAATTCAGTTTGTACTTGAGAGCTAGTTGGGCTCTTCACACTAACTTTTGGGGAGGCAGAAGGTACAAGAACACACTAAAATGCAGTTTTCAAACTTTATCGACTTTTTGGGCATTTCAAGTATTTACAAATCAGCGAACAGTTCAACTTTGAAACCTTTCTAAAGAAGATTTTCATCAATTCTCCAACTTTTTTGGTTTTTTGGGAAGTTCATGAACTTGCAAATTATGTGAAGTAGAGAACTTCAAACCTTTTAACAAGACTTGTTAATAATTTGAAAGCTTGAAAACTATAGAAGTCTGTGACACCCAAGGAGAAGAGCTATTATTAGGAAAATTGAAAGTTCAAGGACTAGCGCAAACACCGATGAAAATAATTTATTGGGTTGTCAAAGAGTTTTCTAACTCAGAAAATTGCCAAGAAAAGAAACTTATCACAATTTCATGAAGTTTGCAAAACATGGAAAAGTTTGATAAAGTTTAGAAAAGCTCAGAAATGTCGACAAGAAGGAAAAAGACTTAGAGATTTTGCACTTTTAAGAATTATTTTCCACAAAGGCTTACTAACTAATTTTCCGAATTCACAACTGCAACCGAAAAATTTGAAGGGACTTAAAGAAAAATTTTGGGCAAGAATAACATAACCCATTAAATAGGTAATTATATATATGCTTCCTATTTTGGATAACCTTGAGATTGGATACTTATTACAATATTGTCACTTTGGGGAGAGAGGTCTTTAGCAAAAAATTGTGTTTCTTGTATAGAATTAATGGGAGGCAACATTTTCAAAAAAATTCTAGCAGAATTAATAGAATATATTCTAGCAGAATTAACAGAATATAATCAACACTCATAAACAGAAATAGAGATACACAGGTCAACACATCATATATACGTGAAAACCCTCGGTTAGAAGGAGAAAACCACGGTGGGACAGAACCCACAACTTTACTATTGCAGCAATAAAGATGCCCTATTAAAGGCTTACAAAGCACTTGTAAGAGTTCTACCCAGTAAAGGGATTTGGTAGAAGACCTGTTAAGATCTTGACCCTGTTAGGAGTCGCCTTGTAAAAAAACTTTTAACACCAATTAAGATGTCACCCGGTGAAGGGATTTTTACAAGAACTTGTTAGGGTTCACCTTGATTGAGGGATTTGATTCTGCTCTTACAATTCAAAGCAATGATCTATTATGACACTTCTTGTCTGATCAGATCATACCTGTTATCCTTTTGCTCTGCTTGGCTGTTGAACCCTTCTCTGTCTTTCACTTCTCAGAAGACTATCCTTCCTCTGCTCTATACGCTCTCAACATTCAACAACACATCTTGTGTATCCTATATCCTGTATTTATAAAACATTACTCTTATTAAAATACTTTCTCATAGTTCCGCCAAGCTGTAATCTCACCCATAAATCATGCGTGCAAAAAGCTTGCAAAATGATCTTGAGTTTACCTTGAAACATCCGCTTAGAAATAAAGCTAACTCTAGTTAAAAAGCTAACTCCAGTTCCATCTGTGAATGCTCCGTATAATCTGGTTTTAATTGAGATAGCTTCTCATAATCCAGTTCGGAGTATCATGCAGTCAACCGGTATTGAACTTAATGTCTAATAAGACCGGTTGGAAATACTTTGTTTGGTCTACCAATTCATACTAAAGAGTACTGGTGATAGATTTGTCTACCGGTGCTCCTGTGGGATTGATGTCTACCTCTTACTTAACCAATGACAACTTAAATATGTCAACAATCTTCCCCTTTGGCATTGGTGGCAAAACATTGTTTTACATTCCCTGTCATGTAGACTTCCCTTGTGCTGTTTGTTAATTTCTTCTTCTTTCTTCTATAGCTCAATCTGCTTACCAGTATCCTGATCTCTTCCCATCCTGATTTTATCCCGATCCATCCCGATTTTATCCTGATCTCTGATCTCTTTCTTGATCTTCTTCTTCCCCTTTTTGCCTCCATAGGACAAAGGGTAGTCACAGAATGTCCTTATATCTGTAACTTTGTGAAGATATCCTTATATATTTTCTTCGCTAATTGAAGAAAGGAATTCCATAGACCGGTGACATGCTCCAAGTTTTTCTGTGCTGCTTGCAGTGATACAATTTTGTTCTCCATGTCTTCTACTGTTTTGTAGTCCGGTTCTTTGATCAGGTTTTCGGCTTTGGTTGCTGTCATTTGCATGAGATCAAATGTAGGAGCAAGAAATAATTGGAATCCAATGAGATCTTGGATTCTCTTAGTCTTCTCTTCTGATGCTTTTCTAATGGTTAGAGCAAGACTTGTCATTTCTCTGTTGTATTCAATTGCAGATGTGTTCTTTACATCAAACTTGGATGAAAGAACTCTTATTTCCTCCGAAGTTTTGGATGTCTTTTTAGTAATCCTGAACAAAAACTTCAAAGTTTGAAGTCCTTGTGAATAGACCACCCGCTTCTTGTATCTGCTGTTGGAGTACTCTTGTATTTGTAGATACAGTTGTCTTTAGCTCTTCAACCTGTTTATGTAGGATTTCTACTCGCTTCTTCTCATAATGATCAATGACTATTGTCTCCGAATCGGCGACATCTTCGCCAATTGCTTGTGCCAATATTGGATTCTCTTAGTCTTCTCTTCTGATGCTTTTCTAATGGTTAGAGCAAGACTTGTCATTTCTCTGTTGTATTCAATTGCAGATGTGTTCTTTACATCAAACTTGGATGAAAGAACTCTTATTTCCTCCGAAGTTTTGGATGTCTTTTTAGTAATCCTGAACAAAAACTTCAAAGTTTGAAGTCCTTGTGAATAGACCACCCGCTTCTTGTATCTGCTGTTGGAGTACTCTTGTATTTGTAGATACAGTTGTCTTTAGCTCTTCAACCTGTTTATGTAGGATTTCTACTCGCTTCTTCTCATAATGATCAATGACTATTGTCTCCGAATCGGCGACATCTTCGCCAATTGCTTGTGCCAATATTTCCAATTGATCAATAACAGGTTCATCAATATCTACATCCAGTACAAAGTTGTACAAGATGTTCCTTACACTAGAGAGGACCATGTCCTGTTTCCTCTTAGTGAGATCCTTAAGTTGTCTAGTTGTCATCTTGCTTATATCAACCACAGTTTCACTAACTTTGCCCTTTTTGGCTTCAGTTTCTGTTTCAAAAGTTAGTTTCCTCCTAAATGAGGATGAGCTTGGAACATTGACCGGTTCCTTCTGATTCTTTTCCTGCTCCAGTTGCTCTTCAGCAGGCTTTTCCTGTTTAGTGTTGATAGGTACTTCTTGTTGTTGAGGTATGTCATCATGATGCATCTCTTGTTGCTGAGGGAATTCCTATTGTGGTGCTTCTTCTTGTTGTACTTCCCCTTCCGGTAGGACTCCTTCCTCCATTTGGACTTCTTGTTTAGGATGTACGAGCTCTTCCGATGGAGCTTCATCCCCAAGATTTACTTGTTCTTCCAGTGGAGGCTCTATGTGTTGTTCCTCAGCAGCTTGTTGCTTATTCTCAACAGTTTCTTTCTCATCTACTCCTTTTTCAATGGTCATCTTGTCTGATGACTCTCCCAGTACGTGTTCCTCTGGTAGAGCTTGTTCTCGCAGACTTGTTCACTAGTTGTGAACGTTTCTGTGGGAACTCCTTGCTCACCGGTTTGTTCATGACCAATGAATTGAACCGGTGGTTCCCGTACTGTCTCAGGTTCTTCCTGTGGACCCGTTGCCTTCAGAGCACTGAAGTCATATTGTTGCCAGAACTCTTGTGTATCATTATACACTTCCTTTTCATATCCATTGATAATTTTAGCGACCCTGTTCTTTGTGTCCAGATTCATTGACACTTCCTCCATTAGAAGTTTAGTTGTCTCTTCACTGAGACCTGGTTTTACCTGTGTTAACATTTCCTTTGCTATTTTATTGTTGGTTGCCAGACCGGTTCGCCATTTTGCCATAATTCTTTGGTTCAGCTCTGGAGGAAATTTGGCCCTATAATCTCTAGGACTTCTATTGAAATCTAAGAAGGTTTCCAACAGGGCAACCTCTATTTTCTGCTTATCTTCTTCTGCTAACACATTGAACCATTTGGCCGCGTTTGACACTTTGCCAAAATCCATGACTTCATCAACAATGTTATCTACAGTCAGTGTTTGAGCCTTACCTTTTATTGGGGATGATAGTAGAGTTTGATGCGTCAAATCATCAGCTTTATCATCAGTTATGTCAACAATCACCGGTACTTCTGCAGGCTTGTTCTTGAGAAGAGTCTCAGCGCCCAATATACCCTTTCCTTTGTTGGTATCTTTGACCGGTGGCTCCGTGGTTTTCTGGCATTCTTTTTCTGCCTCATGTTGTTGCTGAAGAAGTTTTGTCCATGTAGCAACACCTTCTTCATGCACCTTGTCAACATCTCCAACAAGCACTTGACTTATCCTTTTTCTTATCAAGAAATTTTGCTTGTGCAGTTCTGCTTGTTGAGTTGCCTCTTCCAGAGTTAGATGATTCTGTACTTCAAGTAGAGATTTTATCCTTAGCTCTTTCTCCTTATCAATTGAAGACTTCCATCTTCCTTCTATGATTTCTAGCTAATCATCCGGTACTATTTTCTGAAGCTCAATTGGTGTGTAGTTGAACTTGTGGATATAGTGAACTACAACTTCTTCTAGTTTTCTTTTTTCCTCTTCGTTGCTTAGACTATATCTCCTTCCAGTTGTTCCCAATCCACCTCGTTCCTTAACTCCTTCAACAAATTCTTCAATAGTTGGTTTCCTTCCTCTCGGTGCATCCTCTTTCACCGGTTTCACATATTTCCTCTTTCGAAGAAGAGTTGTGTCTTCAGTCTCTGTTTCTTCCTGTTCTTCCCCTTGTTTACTGGACACTGGTTGTGCTCTTCTCCTTTGAACTTTGGGTTCATCTGTTGCCAAATTCTTCTTTGGTGTGGGAGACCTCTTTACATATACCTTTTTAGGTTCTTTTACTGAAGACTTCCTCTTCAGATTCTAGAATTTCCTCATATGTCCCAAACCGATATGAAGAGAGATCTAGATCACTCTCTTGTAAGGCATCCGCATATGCCTTGGCTGTCTTAGCAGAGATTTCATAACTGAGCTCCAGTGCGTACCCAGTTCTTGGCTCCACAGCCTGGATAATGCAATGATCGGTGGTGACAAGAAAACACACCTCATCTTTGTAAGAATCAACAATAGTTGAGGGAATCATTTCCCTGGTGTGCATCCTCAGCTGGAAGGCCTCAAAATAATCGTTCATGACTTTACTAAACTGGTTTTCCAGTCTGTTAGCCATATCACTTATTTGAATCATTACTGGTCTATCTGTTTGCCATGTTACTTTGCCTATTCCCGGAAAGAAATTCTGATAATAAAAGAATAGACATACCAGTAGGGCTCCACATTTCAGGAACTTCTTCACAAGACCTAGCTTCTTTAAATTTTCAAAAATCTGCCCTCGTAGCATGGCACATATATCATACTGCGCGTTGTCATGCATGATCCGGTGTGCGGCATGAATGGCTCCTCCTGGCACATTGTTGAGATTGCTCGATTGATAGATTTTGTATTCTATCACTGCAGATGCAAACCGAACTCCCTCATCCTCTATATCATTGACAGTCATCAACCGACTGTTGGACTTCGATTTTGTTAACTTTGTGAAAATGATATTTGCAATGGTTCTGAGGGTAAGAGTTTCCCCTTTGTCGCTATATCCAGTAACCCTTTGCAGATCCTCCTTAGTGATTAGTGTGCATGCTCTTTTTGCTAGCTAGAACCCTGGTTCGTGCACACGACTGAGAACCAATCTTATCCAGTTCGGTCAAAACACGGTTGGATAGCAGACTCCATTGATCAATCGTGAAGATACGAGCTTTACTTATCCTTAAGCTTTCCATTTTGGCATAGCGAGAGACACTCGCTTTAGATAAAGGTTTCACCCAACTCTTCTTGCTTGACGTGAATAAATGCAGTAACATCTTCCGTCAGCAGAACTCTATCAGGCACTGTTGATAGCGCACCTATCATGTCATTTTCCCTGTTCTGCACTTGCATGATATCATAGATAGGTCGTTCGAATTGGTTTCCTTGAATAAGCTTGACAACAGAGGATGATGATGCCATCGTATTGTATCTTGACCGGTTTACTCAGAGAACTCTTGATTGGTCTCATCCAAAGATTACCTAGGAAAAACAGTAAATCACAGCAAGAGAAGATTACTCAATCGAAAATCACAATTCGCAAAGTAAAGAGAAAAAGAGTAATCATCCTTCCTTTATATAGATTTAGGGTATAACGGTAATTGCCAAACGGTAACATTTTGTTAACGGCTATAGCATTAATTACCTTACCTAATCTTTTTTTGACAACCGGTTCTCATGTTTTTACCTGTTGATCAAACCTTTCCTGTCTGGTTCATATGATAGACCGATAACATCTTCCGGTTTTACTTTTTGACTGAGTTTGTTGCTCACCAGCTCTACCGGGAACAGTAGGCGGACTACCAATTCCCTCTAAGCCTTTTGGGCTCAGTTTGCTGAAGAGATATCACCATCAACAAATGATGATATTCCTTCTGTCTTCTCCTCAGCGGAGCTCTTTGATTCCTTTTTGAACCAATCCTTCTTGACTTCTTTCTCAGTCTCCTTACCCTTGTTGCCCTTTTCATTGGGAGACAAGGTCTTATCCGCCGGTTTGACCAATCCTCTTTTTTTGTTCACTGGCCGGTTCCTACAATCTTTGGCTAGATGTCTAACTTTGTTGCAGGTGTAACAGACTATCCCAATTGCCTTCCATGGATTTACCCTTCTATTCTTAGGTGAATGACACCAGGAGTCATTATGGCCATGTATGCCACAGTTAGCACAATTGGTTGTGCTCCGGTTTACATTCCTCTTATTGAATATCGGTCTCGGTGGGGATCTGAATGCCATAGTTTTAGATCTGCATTCATCAGCCTTGTGTCCAAACTTGTTGCATGCATAGAAGTAACCTTTAAAGCTTCCCCTGCTTCCACTGGACACACTGTTGGTACGAGACCTACAATTAGAAGTCTTGCGGTCATGCTTGTAAAAGTTTCTACAATTACTGTTAGACGTAATTGGTTTTACCGATGCATTTCTGCAATTATTTGTCCTATGACCCGGTTTACCACAGTGATGGCAAGAGGTTTTGAAGGTCTTCTTACCTTTGACTTCCTTTGATTTCTCCCTCTTTTCCATCTTGCCCTTCTTGACTCCAAAGGACTCACCGGTTTCCTTGTTGCTTTAACCAGTGAACCCAAGTCCTGTGGGATCCTTGTGCTTTCTTTGAGCCCTCAGGTGCTCATCAAGCTTTTCTGAGCTTTCATTGTATCTTCTAAGTGTCTCATTTCTTTCTTTGAGAGCTTTCATCTGTTCCTTTAGTTGATATAATTCAATAGCTAGCCTTTTGCATGCATCATCCTTATCATGCCAATTCTTTTGCATGTTTGCATATTCTTGTGTAATTATCTGCATGTCTTCTTGAAGTTGTAGACCAACAAGATCACTTTCCCTTACTGTGTCTTCTGCTAGATTTCTTGCTCTTTCAGAGGCTGTCAGTGATTTCACGACACCCTTCCTTTCATCTTCAGCTTTCCTCTTTTCCTCAATGATTTCAGTCATTCTTAGAGCATTGCCTTCCTGCTCTCTTTTCAGGTTGGAGATCTGATCGGTTAGAATTTGATTCTTCTCCATGAGCTCAGAGACCGCCTCCTCTACTTCGTCAGATCCACTTTGTCCAGAGAGCTCTTCAATTGTTTCATTGCTCTCACTCAGTTGCAGAGCTAGCTCTTTTCTTTTTGCTAGGGACCTTCTCAGCCTATTCTCAAGAGAGACAATGATGTCATTGGCTTCCTCAAGCTGCTTCTCATACTTGTAATCCTCCATGATCTTTTACTCAAGCGGTTAAGCTTTATATCTTTGAGAACCAAGAAGCTCTAATACCAATTGTTAATCCTAACCGGTTATTGAGAGGGGGGGGTGAATCAGTAAACACAATTTCTATTCCAATTAAACTTTATATATATATTCTAGCATAATTAACAGAATATAATCAACACTTATAAACAAAAATAGAGATACACAGGTCAACACATCATATATACGTGGAAACCCTTGTTTAGAAGGAGAAAACCATAGTGGGACAGAACCCACAACTTTACTACTGAAGCAATAAAGATGTCCTGTTAAAGGCTTACAAAGCACTTGTAAGAGTGCTACCCGGTAAAGGGATTTGGTAGAAGACTTGTTAAGATCTTGACCCTGTTAGGAGTCGCCTTGTGAAAGGACTTTTAACACCAATTAAGATGTCACCTGGTGAAGGAATTTTTACAAGAACCTGTTAGGGTTCAGCATGATTGAGGGATTTGATTCTGCTCTTACAATTCAAAGCAATGACCTATTATGACACTTCTTGTCTGATCAGATCATACCTGTTATCCTTTTGCTCTACTTGGTTGTTGAACCCTTCTTTGTCTTTCACTTCTTAGAAGACTCTCCTTCCTCTGCTCTATACGCTCTCAACATTCAACAACACATCTTGTGTATCCTATATCCTGTATTTATAAAACATTACTCTTATTAAAATACTTTCTCATAGGTTTGCCAAGTTGTAAACTCACTCATAAATCATGCATGCAAAAAGCTTGCAAAATGATCTTGAGTTTACCTTGAAACATCTGCGTAGAAACAAAGCTAGCTCTAGTTCCATCTGTGAATGCTTCGTATAATCCGGTTTTAACTGAGACAACTTCTCATAATCCGGTTCGGATAATCATGCAGTCAACTGGAATTGAACTTAATGTCTCATAAGACCGGTTGGAAATACTCTGTTTGGTCTACTATAAAATTTAAAAGGTGACAGGATACTATAACGTCCCCTTCTTGCATGTAAGCAATTATTTGGCCATTAGCTTATTTCCCATATTTTTCCATAAGCTAATTGGTATTAAAGAAAGGGAAAAATGATTCTGATAATAAAGTTGTCAAAAATTATGTTTTATATTTTTATATTGACATTTTAAATTAATTATTTAAAAGTGACTCTAAGTTGTGCTAAAAAGGAGGCATTAGACTGAAGGGGGAAAATTTGACATTTTTTGAACACTTTTAAATGTTTTTAAAACATTATAGTGAATATGGAGCCAAAAAGGAGAAATTAATATTTTATTCACCAAAAATGTTATAAAAGGAGAGAGCTGTGGACAAAAAAGGGTTACCATTTTCATATTTTCTATTTTCTCAAAGTGAGGCTTGAATTCTTTTCAAATTTCTTGGTGACAAAAGCCCTCTAGAGATACTAGTTTTAAGGACAAAAACCTTCCTAGCTGGGTTTGATTATTTCATCTTGAACTCGCAATTGTGTTGCAAGTGAATATTTTCAATTTTGTTGTTGAAGATGAATAATTTTTAAGTGTTTTGATTTTCTTAAGGGTTTGGTGTTGTGTTTGAGATTAAATGGTATTTGGAGAGCTGGATGGAGGTTTCAACAAGTCCGTACCTCTTCAGCTAGACAAGCCGTACCACTTGTTGAGCTGTGAGTTTTCAATTTCTATGATTTACATAACTTTGGAAATGTTGCTATGATTGTGTTCTTCAAATCGTGTACCTTTTGGAGAAGTTATTTGTTGTTTTAATCTGTACCATACTCCATGCTAGGTTGTATCTATACTTGTTGGGCCTGTGATGTCTTATGCTGGTTGTTGCCCATCTTAGGTGATTTGTGTGAGTTTGGTAGCGCCTAGGCCATCCCTAAGATTGTTGCCCCTTTTGGCATTGGAGAAATATGATTTATGATGCGCTATGGGGGTTTTCCTAGGTCTGTACAACCACTGGACCAGCAACAAATACTTTGTTTCAGATCTGCACATGTTTGAAGATATTTACCAATCTGATATAATGTGTTTCAGTGCATTTAGTAGCAGTTTGATATAAGGACATTCTGTGGTAACAACACAAATTAGCCTGGAATATCTTCAAACATGTTATCGTTCAGCCCGTTTTGGCATTGAACAAGTTGGCATTATCAACCATTTTGGTCTTAATTAAGCTTAGAAATTATGTCAGTGGCTTCCTTTGCATTCGTGTGGTCCACTGAAGTGTTGATAAAGCTAGCTCAGCTATTGTGATGTCCCCATTTTGAAATAGAAATTAATATTTTATAAAATAATAAAAGAAAATTTAATAAATAAAATGATATAATATAATCTATTATTAAAATAATAAAATAATATATAAACATACTAATATATTATTAATATAAAATATTATTAAAATAATAATAAAAATATGATATATAAATATAATATATAATATAATATATTGATGAATCAATATAATAATATTAATAAATTATTAAATATAATAAATAATAAATAAGCAATCACGCTATGAGTATAATCTATTATTATTTATAATATATTATTTATATAGTAAATATAAATAAACGAAATAACATAATATAATCTAAAAGACATGACTTTTGGAAAAAAAAAAGGTATAAGAAAACAATCACGGGAAAAAAAAGAAAGGACATGAAGAAATAATATGGAAAGCTTGTGAAAAAATAATATAGAAGAAAATTAAGGAGACAAGCTAGGAGAAAATGAAGGAGAAAAGATAGGAGAAAATAAAGGAGGAAATGTAGGAGGAACTCAAGAGAGGAAAAAATAATATAAAAAAGAGTGAAAGAGAAAAGACTTTCAATGAAAATTCAATATTGTGGTATGTCATTTACAATACAAATTAATTATTTATTTATTGAATATTATATATATCTATATATGAATATATTTTCAAGTTATATGATATTTAGATATAGATTTGATATATATGAATTAGTTTTAATTAAAGTATATATATTTTAATTATATATATTCTCACAATATTGTATTCTTTGACATATATAGATGGTTATAATATAGTTGATGTCTATCAAAGATATATGCAATTAGAATTTATCATATTATGCTATGGGCATCACATGTTTTTGATTTATTTATAAATTTGAATATATAATCATGTAATTACATTAAATTGTTGTACATTTATATGTGGATGATATGGGACCATAGAGAGAATGAATATTATGTTCATTAAGAGATGGATCCCATAGCTGGAGGGGAGTAGAAGAAATTATTTTAATTTCCTAGTCTTGAGATTGTTATCTCACCAAAAGGATGATATAGATGGATCCCCGTATCTGGAGGGGACTAGAGGAAATTGTTATAGTTTTCCTAGTCTCGAGATTGTTATAATCTCACGTAGGCAGTATATATACTGATTGCCAGTCATATGCATATGCGTAGGCTTGGGATGCATTTATTGCTTCCAAGAGGTACTTATGGGTAGTGCTCTATGGGATGACGTGTTGATAGCCCGGTTGCTTAGAGTGGATCTTATATCCCTCAAGCCGAGAATCGGCAATTCTGTGAAGCCCAACCTAGAGGCAGCCTTAAGAACCAAATTCCTCGCTTACTAACTTAAAGTAGAGTATGAGTCATATAAATATTGTATAATATCTTGTACTAATATCGGTTTTGTAGGAAATTATAAGGAGAATAAGAAGGAACATTACATAACCAATATTATTCATCAAGGTTATATATTAATTGGTTGTTTAATACCATATAAAATATTAAAGATAAATAATAATCAAAATATAATATATCATTAAATAATAATAGCTTATAAATTAAATATGATATATCAAGATATAAATTAGCAATAAAATTAATTATAAATAAACATATCTATTATTGATGAAATATGAATATTTCATCTATGATTAAGAAAAGAGATACAAAATATTAGTTCGCCAAAAAGCTTAAACGAGAAATTTACGTAAGGTCCCGACTAGGGACATTATAGCTGTCTGCATGCCATTTATGCAATTCACCAAGTGTTGATTAGGCTGGCTCAACCTCTTGCATATTCTGGTTGGCTTGCCACCATATCATTCTGTAATTGCATTCATTTAGATTAGTTGTGAGGGTGGAGGCACCATATGCTCTCACCTTGTCCACTTTGGGATCTAGGTGACTAGAAAGTGTTGAAGACATTGCATTTACATAATTTATATTGCAAAACAAAAAACAATTAGGGGGAGTTGTTACAGATACATGAATATTAGTGTCAAGGAGTTGATATTTTTGAAAATGTTGATGGGTTTCATTAATCGCTAGTTGACCACCTTAATCTTGACAAAAAATTCTGGAACTCATCTGTCTATTTGTGTGCAAGGATGCACTAGAAGTTTAATAGTGTTTTTGGTGGCTGTGGTCAAGGAATAGATTAGAGATGGCTGGAACTTCGTATGTTTGTAAAATATCAAAAAATGAAAGGCCGAAAAAAAAAAGTCAAACATGTTGCAGCAAAAAAAATGTGGGGGGAGGTAAAATAATCAAATATGATCTTAGTATGTATTTAAGGATTTTTACTTATATCTTTATGTGCCTATAGTAATATTTTCTCACAATAGTAGGTGCATCTATTTTCATGTAAGAAAATTGAATGTTAAATTCCTGCATTTCACTTCTAATACCCAAGAGTTAATCTCAAACATTAGTAAGTATGATCCAAATTCCTTGGCTGCTCTGATTTCAAATTCTTAGAATGCATGAATTAAGCTCCATTTTTACCTTTAGGGCTATTGAAGCCTTTTGTATTAGTGTTACAGAAGATGATTTGATAAAATCATACATTTTAGTGAATTAAATGCATTTGTCCAAATTTTAATTTGGGAGTCAATATGGTTTTGGATACAATTATAACCCAAATGTTAGATTGGTTACCAAGTTTTCAATTGAGTAAAATTTGCAAAATTATCTTCATATCCAGGTAAGAATTAAAAATGATAAGTGAACTTATAGAATGTGGGACAATATAGGGGACACCTTGTGTTCACATTGTACAAAAAATATATAATTTTGGTTCTAGAAGGATGCACATGTAAAAAAGATTCCTATATGAGTTTAAGCTGTGGGATATATTCATATGGTAATCAGCAAATGACATTTAGCTCTCTCTACTTGAAAGTGCATTTTTCTGTTTTGTGCTTGAATAACTTGGAAGAAAAAATTATTTACTGAATATACAGATGACAGTTACATGGACCAGTGGTTATGGGATTCAGGAAGCAATACCTATTGTTGAGTGGGGTCTTGAAGGGAAAGAGTCAACATTTTTGTCTCCAGCTGGGACATTGACATTCAGTCGTAACAGCATGTGTGGTACTCACATTCACCCTGTCTTAGGCCAATTTCTGAATAACTTGTGAATTGCAAATCAATAAGAATGCTAAATAAGGAAGAAGTTGCATTATAAACTGGAGAGTCTCCACCCAAAATTATAAAGGTGAAATCTTTAAATTTGATTTCATTAAAAATTTATTAGAATAGGGCCCTTAAACTGCCCTAAAAAGATAAAGAAAGAAAAAGGTTATCTGTGATAAGTTTCAAATGTATATTCTATCAATAAAAGTAATTTTGTTTTGCAAAATCTTCATCAATAGGAGTTTATCTTCTGTTTCCTCCCTTCACTTGTACGGTGCCAACACCATACTCACAGCACAGCTTACATGATTTGAAATTTGGGTTCCAGGTTAGAAGTTCCAACAGCAAAAAGGGAGTACATTTGCAGTCAAATGTGACTTCAGGTGTCTGAGGGAACAGATCCATTGCCGGTCTGCTGTCATTGGGATTTGACCTAGTCTAGCTCATGTTCTCATGCTTAAAAATCCTTTATTTCAAATGAACCTATGTAAGCTTTAAACTTTATAATATGTTTGCGATTGAAGAAGATGTACTTTTGAATGCTTAGCTTCCAATGGTAGACATAATTTGACATATAATTTCTGTTCCCATATTAGCTATTATTATCTACCTAATATTAATCCGTCTAAGCCATTGACTCTTATGATTTGTCTCACCCATTGCTTTATTTAAAAAAATCAATATCACCTTGTTCTTACTGCTGAGTAATTGACTTGTAATAAAAGGCATCATCCACCACATGATAGCAGCCTTCATACAAGATAGCTACACCCCTTGCAGTTGAAGGTAAGAATTTTGATGATCTCTTTGTATGCTATTAATAGAAGGTTGAAATCGATCTGTATTTAAGTCCTTTTCTTCCTAGTTGAATTATAGTGAGATTAGCCAGCAAAACTGCTACTCCTTTTTCCTCCTCATGGCAATGAAAGGTAATTGCCTCAAGCTTGGGCTTGGGATCTAATGCTTTCACTAACAGGGCCACCAGGTGTTAGTCCATAGATGTCCTTGTAGAATGTTGATAACAAGCTTTGATCCCCTTCCACCACTACCTTTTGCAAAATGTCACTTTCAAGGTCTTCAATCATAGACTTCATTTCAGATATGTTAGTGGAGTTCCTATTATAGTGAATTGAGAAAGACAAAAATTATTTATGAGACTTGAAATGATGCCAGCACTCCTAGCATTCTAGGGTCTTCCTTGGAGGCTCCATAGCTACATCACTAAGTTGCAAGAAAATCTCTTATGCAATAAGCCATGTCCATTTACCTTTGGCCAGATGGATTGCCTCCTACAAGTTGTAGTAATGGATTCATTTTCCTTCCTTGCTGCCCTTAAATGCAGGAAGTTTACCTTGGCAAGGATTAATGCTTTCATGATGGAGATTTGTAATGTACCCACGCACACTGTTATCACAAACTTCTCCCTTCAGACCTTAGTTACCCTTGCAAAGTCCAGAGTTAGGATGTACGGAAACAAACTGAGGGTAAATGCAGAATGTGGAACTATCCGGATACAACGTGGATGCTGGAGGAGGGTGTACAGCTATGTTGGAGGCTGTACGGTGCAGCAAAGAGGCAGTACGGCTGGGTTGGAGGCCCCACGGGCAGCAGATGATGCCGTACGTGAATGCAGGGGTCCGTATGGAGGGAGAGCAGCACTGCAAATGGGAGACAGGATGCCGTACGGTGATGTTCAGGCCATACGGAGGTGGCAAGCTTGAGCCTGTACAGTGGACTTGGAGTGACCGTACGGGACGATGGTGGGTTTGTTGTGGTTGTACGGAGGCTACTTGTGAGGGCGTGCGTACGGTGGCAATGCTTTGGCCGTACGACGTCCGTACGGTAGTTGAAGATGGGCCGTACGATGACTATGGAGGGAGGACCGTACCGTGGGGTAATGTGGAATGGTTGTTTGAAGGATGTACTTGCTCTGTGAAGTCCCTCGGATGACTGTATGTCGTTCCTCTTTCCTTTACTGGTGATTAAATATAATATGTGCAGATACAGAATAATACGCAAACCAAATATGTTTGCCAGAAAGATCTTGAATTTATTGATGGTGCGTCGGATTTGCCAGATCCGATACAAGCAGAACAAACAGAGTAGGGTGAGGGTTGAATCCCACCGAAACTACACACAAACCAAATAGGGAGGGTCTTTCACCTCCGAAATGGCGAACAACAGAATCCCAACAGGAATTTGCAAATACAAATCAAATATAAATCTCAACATATCAAAACTAACCTACACGCTGTGCATAAATACCCGTTGGGGAAAACTTCCCGAGAGTGCACAAAAGAGCTGACGGCGACAACTACACTATGCCAACAAAAAGAATGGGCCCAAGATAAATTAAATCGATCGGGACCCAAATACAATAGTTTTATTAGTCATTTAATGACGGGGACATTATAGTCCTCCCGTGCCAATAATTGCTTGTCCTCAAGCAATTTCAAGCTAGGGTGTTCCAAAATCTCTTCTCCTTCCCAGGTGGCATCTTCAAGGGGTAGATCCTTCCAGCGCACAAGAAATTCCTTGATAGTGCATGTCCTCAATCTTTTCTCCCGACTGTCGAGGATTTCCGCTGGTTCCAGTACTAACTTTCCTCCGTTGTTGAGGGGTGGCAGGTCTGTGGAGACCGTCACTTGCTGGCCCACGACTTTCTTCAGACAAGAAACGTGGAAGACGTTGTGGATTCGACTTCCTTCAGGTAGGTCCAATTCGTATGCAACTTCACCCACTCTCCTTGTCACACGGTAGGGTCTATAGAAATGCGGTTTCAATTTCTCCTTCTCGGAAGCCTTCAAAGAGGATTGTTTGTATGGTTGAAGTCGGAGGTATACCAGATCCCCAACTTCAAAACTCCTCTTGATTCGGTGCCTATCAGTGTACATTTTTTGTTGGTTTTGAGCCTACTGGAGATTTTCCTTTAAGGATTTTAAAATATCTACTCCTTCCTGTAGCCAGTCCCTGGCCTTCGGCGTGTGACTATCACCGAGAGCCAAGTCCACAAATGAAGGAGGTACATACCCTTTCAACGCTTTGAAAGGTTCCATTCCAATGGACATATGAAAAGTGGTATTGTAAGAGTACTCTCCCAGATGTAGCCATTTTATCCATGCTCTCTGTTGTGCTGAAACATAATTTCTGAGGTAACCTTCCTACCATTTGTTCACGATTTTTGTTTGTCCGTCGGTTTGCAGGTGGTAACTGGTGCTTGGTGACAACTCTGTCCCTGCTAGTCGAAACAATTCTTTCCAGAAATTACTGAGGAAGCGGCTATCTCTATCGCTCACTGTGTTTCGAGGGACTCCATGCAAATGGAACACCTCTCGGAAAAATAAGTCTGCTACTTGTGAAGCAGAAAACTCTGTTGGAATAGCAAAGAAGTGTGCATACTTGGTTAATCTGTCGACTACCACAGAGATGCAGTCCTTCCCCTGTGCCTTAGGGAGCCCGAAGATGAAATCCATTGAGATGCTATCCCACTTCTTCTCTGGAATCGGTAATGGTTGAAGTAAACCCGCCGGTAGAGTGTGTTCGGATTTATTCTGTTGACAAGTGGAACATTCCCAGACATACTGTAATATATCACTTTTTAGGCCCTTCCATGAGAATCTTTCCCCAATTTGTTAGTAGGTCTTCAAATACCCTTGATGCCCGGTTAGAGGCGAATTGTGCATTTCTTTCAAGACTTTTTTCTTCAACTTTGATTCAGGCACCAGGTAAATTCTGTCCTTGTAGAAAATAATATCATCGACCACCTTATACCTGTTGTCTTGTATTTCTTTGTCTAGGAGTTGGCATGCAAACGTGTCCTTGGAGTATTCGACCAACAAATGCTCTTTCTAATTTGCTAATATTTGAGATAAGGAACATATGGCCGGCTTTCTTGACAAGGCGTTAGCCACTACATTATTTTTTCCCTTTTCATATTCAATGTCAAAGTCGAAGGCTTGGACTTTACTTACCCATTTCTGTTGTCACTCATTCAACTCCCATTGTTCTAGAAAATGCCTGAGGCAGTTGTGATCTGTACGAACAACGAACTTGGCTCCAACGAGGTACTATCAAAACTTTGTCAAGGCATGCATGATGGCCAGCATTTCTTTGTTGTATATAGAATACAACTTTTCGTCTCCTAAGAGCTTCCGACTTTTGAAAGCAATAGGGTGGCGGTCCTGCATTAAGACGGCCCCTATACCCTCTTCGGAGGCATCACACTCCAAGATGAAAGGTCGACTGAAGTCTAGAAGTGCAAGGACCGGACAAGAACTCATAATCTGCTTGAGTTTCTCAAAAGTCTGATGTGCTCGTTCATTCCACTGAAAAGACCCCTTCTTTGTCAGGTCGGTGAGAGGTGCGCTCAGCTGTGAGAACCCCTTCACGAACCGTCTATAGTAGCTACATAGCCCAAAGAATCCTTATAGTTCTGAAAGTCTTCGGAGGTGGCCAATCCAAGATAGCCTGAATCTTCTCTTGATGTACTTGAACTCCTCAGCTACTAACAATGTGCCCCAAATATAATATCTCTGTCATCCCGAATTCGCATTTGGATCTTTTGGTGAACAAAAGTTGTGTCTCCATAATCCCGAGCACTACTTCCAGATGCCTTAAGTGCTCCTCCCATGTCTTGCTGTAGATCAGTATATCATTGAAGAATACCAACAGGAACTTACGCAACTATTTGTTAAAAATGTGATTCATGCAAGATTGGAAAGTAGCTGGAGCATTGGTCAATCCGAATGGCATGACCAAAAATTCGTAATGCCCATAATGGCAATAGAATGCTGTTTTCTCCACATCCTATTCCCTCATGCGGATTTGGTGATATCCTGAATGGAGGTCTATTTTTGAGAAATAGACGGCACTATGTAATTCATCAATCCTGGGAATTGGGTACTTGGTTTTGATAGTCTTTTTGTTCAGCGCACGGTAATCTATACACATTCGTATTGTTCCGTCCTTTTTAACTAGAACTACCGATGATGCAAAAGGGCTGGAGCTAGGCCAAATCCACCCTTTATCAAAGAGTTCCTGTATTGTTTTTTCAATCTCATCTTTCAGCCTTTTAGGGTGACGGTACGACAGAGTGATAACCGGTTTGGCGCCGGTTTCCATCTCAATAGTGTGTTCAAACCCCTTGTGTGGTGGTACGCCTAGCGGTATGTCGGTGAAGACTTGGTGATGTCTATCCAAAACTGCTTGAAGGTCTTCCTCCTGATAGACCGTTCTTTGTCTCTGTATGGGTTCTGTTGAGGCAAAACAGTGTGCGGCCTAGACCACATCGTCATGTCTGAAGATTGCTTCAATCCGTTGGGCTGAAACTTCCTTTGGACCTCCATTCGACATCCCTCTCAGTACAATGTTTTTGCTGTTTACCTCGAAGGAGAACTCCATTCGCTTGAAACTCTGTGTGTATTCATCCAATGTTTCCATCCATTGAATGCCCAGAATGACTTCCATGTCGTCCAAATCGACCACGAAGAAATCATCCGTCACTGTGTGGTTCGCCATGGTGATGCTCAGTTGCGGAACCAAATGAGTGCATTTTAACAGGTTTCCTCCCACCACCTTGACGTGAAACCCCTGGTGAGCTTCCATACATAAACTCCGCCGACTCACCAATGATGAGTTAATGAAATTGAGTGTGGCTCCGCTGTCAAGCATGACCATGACCCGTTGGCCTTGGAGGGTGCCTCGGACCCGGAATATGGTATACCTTGGAGTTCCCGCCAGGGTAGCAATGGCGCCTCCTCTCTTCAAGAGTGTGGCTATTCTTTCTGCACGATTGAGGTTTACATCCCCAGAGGCTTGTTGTTCCTCCCCTTCGGCTTCCAGTGCTTGATCCTCCTCATCGTCGGACAATACCTCGATGTAATGGATTTTTCCTTTGCCCAGGCAATGATGTCCCAGTACCCACGGCTCCTTACAGTTGAAACAAAGTTTCTTCCTTCTGAGTTCCTACCTAGTTGCCTCATCCAACAGGGGCCTCCTAGGTGGGGGTTTGTTGTATCTTTCCCTTGGAGCGAGAGGTGGTTTGGACTGTGAGTAATATTTGGTGGATGAAGAAGATGTCGCGTGCCTTCTTAGTTGCCTCCATGAGTGTAATGGGGTTGAATCCCTTCACCTAGCCTCTCAAGGGTTCCGCCAATCCATCCATAAACAGTACCACCCATAGTTCAAAATATCGTTATCGGCAACTTATCGCCAAGGGCAAAAAAAAAAATATCGGGATATATCAGAGATAAGTCGGGAACTTATCGGTGAACTTCTCGGGAACTTAAAAAATGGCTTAAATTTAATTAGAAATGCATTTTTTTTGCAAAATTCAATAAGGAGATTCATCTAATCAATTAGTAAATGAGTAAACAAACCAAACAAGCTGATCTAGATATATATAAATGCAAATATGTATCAAAATTGCATCCTCATGTGGAATGTTGATGGCTGGTAGCCATAGTCTGATAGTCTGAACTCTAAAGAAAACTAAAAACAGCAAATTGTCTTTGTAAAACTATAAGCAAATACATATACCAAGTACAATATCAAACTAGTCTACATCTTCCTCTTCCCCTTCCCAATAGCTCTAGTAAAAACTACGAGAGTGGGAGGGGGTCTAGCCCTAGTAGTCCGCTGTGGCTGTGCCACCTCCCTCTGTACAATTGACTGTGACTGGACCTCCACCCTAGATGTAGATGGTGCTGACACTGACATTGACTCATCATCTGTATCCTCCTCACTCTCATTGCTCTCATGATCATCCTCCTAAATGTCATCCAATCCTGCTTTGAATTCATCCTCCTCCATAGCCTGCCTCTCCAAATCATAGATGTCATTGTCTATGAACAATGGAGGCTGCTCCTGTGATGTCCAATTATAGTACGGATCTATGTCATCCAAATCAAGTGGCCCTGCTGGTGGTAACTCTACCTTTCTTATGCGCAACTTAAGGTTATATTGCACATAAACAGAAATTGTAGCTAAAGTAAATAGAAATCATAGGATCGTAACGAGTCAAATCATAGAATGTATGTAAGATGAAGATCCATAAGACATCAAATCATAAATGTATGTAAGATGAAGATCCATGAAACATATGTCTATCAGTATCTGTAAGATCCATAAAACTAAATTGTTTCATAGTATGAATCTGTGATGCTTGATCATTGATCAATGCCAAATGTCAAAGTCTTCATAACTAGATCTTAGGTAGTCTTTGTTGGTGGCTGTTTTCAAGTCCCTAGGTCCGGCAAATGAGGTTTGAATGATTTTGGCTTGTTGGGAAGTCATGTCTATCTGGGATTTGGGCGAGAGCTAAGGTAAGTTTGTCATAGAGATGGGGTCGAAACCAAGTGATTTGTCATAAAACGAGTTAAAACCCTTTGAGAATCCTTTTGCTAGCTTTAGTTTGACCATAGAAAGCCATGATGGATTGTGGGAGGTAACCTTGCTAAAGGCTTGTTGAATCCTAATATTTGGTTAAGTCTGGAATTTTCAAAATCTAGAATCTGCATCTTAACTCCTATGAAGCTGGAACCTATCTCAAACATCCTGAAGTATATATATTTTATAATTTATACAAATATAACTTAAAGTATAAGTTTGATTAAATAAATCAAATTTATACTTAAATGTTATATTTGTATAAACTTACAACAAATAGGAAAGGCAAAAAAAAACATTGAAAATATTTGTGTTTTTTTTCAATTTGACTTCACTTTTTAGCTATCCGCCGATTCACGCCGATAAATTGCGATAAGTATTCAACTTATCACCGACTTTTCGCCGGTATATCGGCGATAAGTTGAATCGGCGATAACTATACAAGTTTTATCACCACGCAGAACTTATCGCGAGAAGTTCACTTATCGCCGATAAGTCTGCAATAATTTGATCTATGGTACCACCAATCGTCTTTCTAAAATATCTGTTACCAAGACAGACATTCTCTGAAATTCTGTTATGTAACCGTCGACTGTGCCAGATTGCTTTAGCTGAGCCAATTCTTTGAAATTCAGTTCTGGATCCCTTCCATCGAAATGGTCTATCAATCTCTCAGTGAATTCAGCGTAGAAATTTATTTGGTCGTGGCTGAGAGTAACCATGCCATGATGCCACCATTCGTGGGCTATTCCTTCCAGATGTAGTGCGGCAAATTTGATGGCCTCATCTTCCGGCATAGGGTTGAGCTGGAAATATGTGTCTGCTTTTTGTACCCATGCTCAAGTTGTGATAGTTCCAAACCCATCAAAGGATGACAGATTAACTTTGCCCATCTTCCGCCTCAGATCGTCATTATAATAGCCATGCTTGTTTCCCCCATTGTACCTCATTCTCAGCTCAACATAATCTTTGTAGGATATATCTCCTTCCATATTTGCGTTCCTCCAATCTTCCTGAAGTTGATCTTGTATTTCTTGGAAGGTTAGTTGCTCTCCCCGCCGTTCTTCCGCCCGTGGAGGGAAAGTTGGCATTGACGGCCGAGAGCGTACAATTTGGGGATTTGCCCGTCCTGAGACAGAATTGTCACTTTGTTCAACATATACCTTTCTTTCAGCCAATTTTCACAGTGTCTCTTCCATGAGGCACTGAGTGTCATTTATCTGTACCTGGTTCTTAGTGAGCTCTCTTAAAAGAGTCATGACTTCAGCCACAAGATCTTGGGGATCACCCATTCTACTGACTGAGTGAGATCTGCTCCTTTTCCTTGAATAAACTCTCATTCAATACCCACAAGCTGGCAGAATCACCAGCTGTGATACCACTGTAATGTACCCACGCACACTGTTATCACAAACTTCTCCCTTCAAACCTTAGTTACCCTTGTAGAGTCCAAAGTTAGGACGTATGGAAACAAACTGAGAGTAAATGCGGAATGTGGAATCGTCTGGATACAACGTGGACACTGGAGGAGGGTGTACGGCTATGTTGGAGGCCGTACGGTGCAGCAAAGAGGCAGTATGGTTGGGTTGGAGGCCCCACGGGCAGCAGATGATGTCATATGTGAATGTAGGGGTCTGTATGGAGGGAGAGTGACACTGCAAACAGGAGACAGGATGCCGTACGGGGAGGCCGTACGGGGATGTTCAGGTCGTACGGAGGTGGCAAGCCTAAGGCCGTATGGTGGACTTGGAGTGATCGTACGGGACTATGGTGGGGGCGTACGGTGGGTTTGTTGTGGCCGTACGGAGGCTACTTGTGAGGGCGTGCGTACGATGGTGATGCTCTGGCCATACGATGGTCGTACGGTAGCTAAAGATGGGTCGTACGATGACTATGGAGGGAGGACCGTACCGTGGGGTAATGTGGAATGGCCATTTGAAGGATGTACTTGCTCTATGAAGTCCCTTGGATGATTGTATTTCGTTCCTCTTTCCTTTATTGGTGATTAAATATAATGTGCAGACACTGAATAATACGCAAACCAAATATGTTTGCCAGAAAGATCTTGAGTTTATTGATGGTGCCTCGAATTTGCCAAATCCAACACAAGCAGAACAAACAGAGTAGGGTGAGGGTTGAATCCCACCGAAACTGCACACAAACCAAATAGGGAGGGTCTTTCACCTCCGAAATGGCGAACAATAGAATCCCAACAGGAAATCGCAAATACAAATCAAATATAAATCTCAACATATCAAAACTAACCTACACGCCGTGCATAAATACCCGTCGGGGAAAACTTCCCGAGAGTGCACAAAAGAGCCGACGGCGACAACTACACTATGCCAACAAAAAGAATGGGCCCGAGATAAACTAAATCGATCGGGACCCAAATACAATAGTTTTATTAGTCATTTAATGACAGGGACATTACAAGATTCATGTCTTGAAACCAAAGTAACAAGAATCGGAATCGGATTGGAATTGGCAAGGCTGAATCGAATCGCGAATCGGCCATGAATCAGAATCAAATTGGCAAATTTTAAAAACCCTTGAAATTTAGAGATTTTAACAATTTAAAACTTATTTCATGCACCCTTTATTGAATATAACTTAAACACACTATAACATCATCAAATAGAAACTAACATACATAGACGAAGAATATAAATGATAAATCCATCACATACGTTACACGTAAAATGTAAATTGTAGCTAAAGTAAATAGAAATCATAGGATCATAATGAGCCAAATCATAGAATGTATGTAAGATGAAGATCCATAAGACATCAAATCATAACTAGGTCTTAGGTAGCCTTTGTTGGTGGTTGTTTTCAAGTCTGTCTGTTGAGAAGTCATGCTTGTCTGGGATTTGGGCAAGAGCTAAGCTAAGTCTGTCATAGAGATGGGGTTGAAACCAGGTGATTTGTGATAAAACGAGTTAAAACCCGTTGAGAATCCTTTTGTCAGCTTTAGTTTGACCTTAGAAAGCCATGATGGATTGTGGGAGGTAACCCTGCTAAAGGCTTGCTGAATCCTGAAATTTGGCTAAATCTGAAATTTTTTGAAAACCCCCAAAATCTAGAATTTGCATCTTAACTCCTATGAAGATGGAACCTATCTCAAACATCTTGAAAGTATTTATACAAATATAACTTAAAGTATAAGAAATTAGATAAATCAGACTTATACTTAAATCTTATATTTGTTTAAATCCTCCCAAGGCAGAAAACAACTCCTCCACAGTAATCGGAGAAGGGAAAAAACAACATTAAAAAAATGTGTTCATTTAAACACTTGACTTGACTTTTTCCCTAGCCGTGCGGCCGGTTTTTAGCGATTTTTTCATTGAATCGCTGAATTGGTGATTCAGGCAATTCATTGCTATGAAATCGGTGATCTGGTTCACTGGTTCATAAAAAAATCGACAGGCCTAAATCGAATCGCCAAACAGGCGATTCAGGTGATTTTATGGCAATTCTCGTTACTATGCTTGAAACTGATATTTTTGAAATTTTTGCAAATGTTTGACAAAAAGCATGAACCCTCACACTTCTGATCACTTAGATTTTGATGCGGGTAAGGTGAGAGCATATGTTGTTTGGAACACTAACTTCCTGGCAGAAAGCCACATAATTCTACAATGTACGTAGTGCAGAAAATAGATAATGTCTTGGTGCCATAGCCATCCAGATTTACAAATACAAGCTATATGGTGTAGACAGTAGAATTGATTAAGCAATGAAACATTCATCTAATTCAAATCTATGAATTTTGTCAAATAGTTGTCCAACAATCTGAAATTACACATTTTGTCAAACAGTTGGAATGTAAACTGAAAAGTCTTTGGTCATCAAAAACTATATGTAAGATGCCCTTGAAGGCCTCCAGAAGGTAGTAAACCTGTAAAACCCAGCCAGGTGAGTGATATGAGGAGAAATCTTACTCATCTGGCTTTTTCACCTTCATTGGATTTCTCCAGGACATTTCTTGTGCTATTGATGGTTTTCATGGTATTGCTTGTTCTCTAATTTACCCGGTGATCTTCCCATACATGACTCCCACTAGAACAACTCATAGAATATGGCTTTTAGGACCTTTTTCATGCAATTTTACTTCAGAACAGGAAGTATAATAACCAAGAGTTGATTGGAGTAATGTGTTTCAGTGAAGCATGCTGTGGAATATGCACCTTGTTTATGGATCAACAACCCTTGTGTCCCTTGTAAACATTTGTGAATACCATTTGGAATTTATTATCTTGCTCAGACAACCCCTTGTGCAACTTGCATGGGAAACTACAAAGAGTATCACTACTTGAGTTGAAATCGAAGATGACATATGCAGTAGTTAATGTGGATATAAAGTCAATCATACTGCAACAACACTTATGGAGGCAAAAATATGGTTCCTCACTGCCACATTTGGGGGTTTTCTATTGTAATGTCCCCGGTTAGGACTACTCTTAATTTGACCTAGGATTCACTAGGGGTTTGGTTCTTGTTTGAAATTGCAATTTACTTGGTCCCCGCAATGTTCCTTATTACAAAGTGATGATGTCTCCAACTGTTAAATAAGATAACCTTTGACCTCTCCTTGTTCCAAATAATATATATATATATATATATATATATATATATATATATATATATATATATTTATCTCTTTTCCCTTATCTCCAATGCTCCAGAATATCTATAGAGTTATAGACTTATATCCTTGCATGACACTAAGGTTGATGTTTCTGATTCTTAACTATTAACGTCATGTAAGTTAAAATAATAGCAATATTTGGTATACAAGTATTATATGTCCATGAATATTATTGTATCACTTAAAATGATAAGTAGAAGATGCTGTATCGGGTATAGTCTATAAGTTTGGTCAATCAATTGTCAGCAATGGGTCTGTGAGATCTGTTATGATAATTTGCTTGTGCATTTATAAATCGCTATAGACATGTTTCAGATAGTGAATGGTATGCTTACAACTTAAGAATACATGCCGTGTCTGATATACAATCTTTTCTTTGTAAAACTACTGACCATGACTATGGAACGAGTTCAATGCTGTTGAATGTCTTTTAAATCGCTGAGTGTATCTTATATACTAAGTTTACAATTTGCAATGAGATGTTGGCATTGGTTAGAACCTTCGTTTGAGTGATGTCTTTCAGCACATGTTACTCTATTACCTTCGGAAAGCCTTGTCCCTCGATACCATCCCAATATATATTTTAAATTAGGAGTAGTGAATTGTTCCCCTGTGCTTTTTGGGGGGCTTCTTAATTATATCTCAACGTGCCTCTTTTCTGAGCAGATATAGTAATGGAAACAGTCACAAATCATCTCTATATACATGCGTTGATATTAACACTCTTAACTATATGTCTTGTTCTTTTTTCCTCCCCCCCCTATCCATTATCACGCACTATATATTTATACCGCATGGATGTCTCTTCGATGGACAACGACTCTCCTCCAATGGTTGCGACCTTTCAATATTAATACTGTCAACTGCATTATTAATTTTGCTGTTATCGGGCCTTATCCATACGCAAGCAATGAGTATTACTTATGATTAGATTTATAAATAAACGGGGTCAAATGTTATCATTGATATTTCTTATATATCTGTTGTAATGTCCCTTCTTATTCTCCTTCTATAATTTCCTGCAAAACCGATGTCAGTACATGATATCACACAAAATATATATGACTCATACTCTACTCTAAGTTAGTAAGGGGGAAATTTGACCCTTAAGGCTGCCTCTAGGTCGGGCTTCACAAAATTCCCGGCTTGAGAGACATTCGCTCCCTCTAAGCAATCGGGCTATCAACATGTTATCCCTAGAGCACTGCCCATAAGAATCTCTTGGAAGCAGCTTAATGCATTCCAAGCCTATGCATATGCATATGACTGGTTTTCAGTATATATACTGCTTACGTGAGATAATAATCTCGAGACTAGGGAAATGTCTTAATTTCCTCTAGCCCCCTCCAGATATGGGGATCCATCCGTATCATCTATTGTTGAGATATTAAAACTCGAGACTAGGAAATTATCATAATTTCTTCTAGCCCCCTCCAGATATGAGGTCCATCTTTTAATGAATACTTTATTCATTCTTTTTATGGCCCATATCATCCACAATAAATATATATAACAATTTAAGTCCACATCAATAATATAATTGTAAATAATTTCTTACATCAATTATAATACAACTATTTGTAATCCATAAAAGAATACTAATATTCTGAAGTTTAAATGTAAACATAAACAGACACACACACACACACATATATAAAATTTAAGAATATATTTATATATAAATATATTCTGAACTTTTATATATATATATATATATATATAATATAATAAAAAATACATGAGTTCATACCTTAGACAGCAGTCCCTGCTGACTGTTTTTTTTGTATACTACAGATTATTACCCTTTTATTTCTTATTCTTCCATATCTGTTTCTTTTTCTCTGTTGATTTTTTTAATCTATAAGTAAATTTGAATAGCACATAGAAAGTTTTTACATCATACTAAATATGCTGTCAAACAGTGCCTGCCAGCACTAAAATATGCTTATTTTTCCATTCTGATCTCACTCTATTTATAGATATCAAATACTTTTCTATCTTCCATCTTTCCATGCTTATGTATAATTAAATATAATTATTTCCTTTTATCTCTACTGAAAATATTTTACACTCTCCTTTTGTTTGTCTTATAATCCACACTGTACATATATTTTATATGCTATTCACCGTTTTCACTAGCTATTGAAAAATATGTTTTAATCTGCTTATCCTTAGTCTCTGGTTTTTTTTCTTCCTATGTTAATTTCTCATTCCTTCCTTTTCTCGGGTTTTTCTCATCAATGACCACATATATATATATATATATATATATATATATATATATATATATATATGTGCGTGTGTGTGTGGGAGTGTTGTATTCTAAAACACGTCTTATGTCTCTTTACTATCGTAACTCTTCATTGTATAATGATTATTTGCTAACCTTGTCTAATCGCACCCCTTCATTATCACTTTAGTAATTGATTAGAATTTGCATTCTTAATTAATTGATTAGAACTTGCATTCTTAATTGATCTTATCTTATGATAATCGCATCCTTTACATGATATAACTGTTATTGGTTTTTCAATCGTAAACATTGCACTTATTTATGAATATCGGTCCTTCTTTACTAAATGCAATTAATTGTCATTATCTTTTAATATCATGCCTTTCATTTGCGAACTGTGTTTGCAGTCATTTTGCTGTCTACTGTATAAGTCATTGTTTGACTTATATTGGGTATTCTAAAGTCATGGATTGATACAAGCAATTTTCTTTTATATTTATTGTTAAGGATTAATATTTTCTCAATCAGTATTAACATTAATAATATAATTAGTATATATTTATCGGTTCAATGTTTTATTTAATAACAATATTATTAGTAATGTATCTAATTTATTAATACCATTATTATTTGGTAATCTTTAAATATAGTTGTTGGTAATTTATTATTGATTACTTTTAACATAATTGTTATTTTCTTGAAACATCAATATTATTGACTATTGATATTTACAAATCTTGATTATTGTATTAATAACAATGATCACTTATTTATTTATATTTCATTACTACAGGGGATATTACATCTGTCCCATGTATCGAAGAGCATAATTAATGTTAATCGCTAGCTTGTATCAATTACTCATCTGCGGTATTCTTTTCATTTGATTGTCCGCCATTAACCGCTTTTGATAATTATCATTGGGCTTAAGTAATATTATATTAATCATCGTTATTTGTAATCATAATATGACTGGTCCAATTGGAAATAATTAGTTCTTGTCTTGGTAATTCACCACGACTACCATATAAGAGACTTCCGCACCATTTTATTCATTCCATATATTTGTCGTCCCTAATCCTTGCTTGTGTCCATATTTCTTATAGTCAATACTTTTATATATCACATTATAATTCATTTACATTTATTTATTCTTGCATTTTAATTTATTATTATTTATTTATATTTTAGGCATTACTATTTATTGATTAATAATATTATTTATTTATAATATTATTATATTTATTTATTAATAATATTATATAATATTATTATTAATATGTTTTTCTGAATTATAATAATAATTTACTTAATTATATAATTTATTATTATGATTTAATTACAATTATATTTATTTTTAATTATTTAATTATTTAATCTTATATTCGATTCTTATTATTATTAAATTTTGCTCTGGAAAAGGGACATTACATCTATGTCCTAAGAGAAACCCTTTTTTTCTCAATATTTTTCATTGTTTATTGTTCATCATCAGTCTACACCTTTTTAATCTATGTTCATGTTAAGGGGTCTATGCATGTTTGTGTGATGCTGATATTATTGGTCTGTGTATATCAAAGAACAGAGTCTTTCATAGACTGTATTCTTTGCATTCTGTAGTCTTATTGTGCCTTGAGGATATATGCATATGTCAAATCTGGTTGGATGACCTATGAAACCAGTCATTCCCCTTTTGGTTTGTTTAGTCCTCATTTTTTGAGGTCATAAAGGGAGGCGACACTAATCTTTTTTGAGTAATCTTGCTTTATTGGTTGGAATTTTCCTCATCTAACATTCACAAATTATATTTTCAATAAAATAGGGAAACTGTAAGGAAAAATATTCATTACATCTTCTCTCTTTTTCATGTGCATCTAATTTTAGAGAGTCATGTTTTGTGTATAGCAAAGGAAAATAATGATTGCTTGCTAGCTCAAAATCATTGTTTGAACTTTGAAGTGCACTGGATTGTGATATGCAACTGCTTTGTAAATGTCTCATGCTTTTATTGTTTGTGTTGTTGGTAAGGTGGTAAAGGAATATGAGTATAATTTTCATAGATTCAAATATTGATGAACAATTATCATTAGTTATTTGTTAACAAAATCTTCATGAATATGGACAACTCTTTATACAAAGCCATGTTATTTCATTTTGTAGGTCCACCTGCTCGCACAGTTGGCTGGCGAGACCCTGGTTTTATACATACTAGCTTTCTGAAAGATTTATGGCCAACTACCAAGAAAGTCTCCTTTACCCAATTTGATCATTATTTTAAATATTATCTAAATATGTTTTTTTGACTTATTTTTTCCCTTTATATACCTTTTTTATGAATTTTAATTATATTTCAGTGCAGCCTCCTGCTTGCAAATTTACAAAATTAGATGCAGAATTCTCATGTCAGGAGTCCTTAAGGTGTTTGGTCATAACTTATTTGTTCATATTTCCTCTATTAATTTTGCTATTACTGATACAGATATTACTACAAAGTTGGTCATAAGCTATTCAATGGCTCGTATATTTGGGGGCAGTTGAATTCATTTATATCTTCTCCATATCCTGGGCAAGATTCCGTACAACGTGTAATAATCTTTGGTGACATGGGAAAGGTTTGTTCCATTGCCTTTCTTGTGTATTATCCCTATAGTTTCACTGAATTTTAAGTTTCAGTGTCTAATAAATTCTATCTGTCTACAGCTTCCAGAAGATTTTGATACACTGATAAAGATGGAAGTTTTATCTTGATTTCTAGATGATAAAACAAAATTATATAGGAAAATTACAAACCTTCTCTCTACAAACTATAATATAGAAACATAAATCTTAAAGTAGAAGATATCAGATTTATAGTTTTTATTTTTGAGGCTAACTTTTCCGAAGGTTCTTTACCTTACCAGAGTTACTTTCATTGTATTTATATTTGGTTTAATGTCAGAAATATTTCTTTTGTGCCTAAAATTAACTCAATAAACAAATTGTATAAGTCAATATGAGTCCATTTAATTGAAAAGCTGACTATTGAAGATTTCGAGGCATGACTATTAGGTGATCATTTTCTACAGGCAGAACGTGATGGCTCTAATGAGTATAACAACTTTCAGCCTGGGTCACTTAATACTACTGATCGATTGATTGAGGACTTGGGAAATATTGACATAGTCTTTCATATTGGAGACTTAGTTTATGCAAATGGATATCTTTCTCAGTGGGATCAATTTACATGTCAAATAGAACCCATTGCTTCAAAGGTTCCTTACATGGTGGCCAGGTTTGTTAATAAGTTTCATTCAACATCTACTAGTTTTTTCTCAGTACTTGCATACTAAACTGAAACGCTATATTCTTTGGGACCTTAGAAACATCTACAATTATAGAGTTCACACTGTCTTGCTTTGTTGTGTGATTTTTCAGTGGGAACCATGAACGTGATTGGCCAAATACAGGTTCCTTTTATAAGAATCTAGATTCTGGCGGGGAATGTGGCGTGCCATCTGAGACTATGTTCTATGTACCAGCAAAAAATAGGGCGAAATTTTGGTATGTTTCTGGTTTTACCATGATTTGAAAGATGTAAAATGGTTCTGTAGCGATAAATATTTAGGAAGTGATTTTCTTTGGAATGTTTTCATTTGATGGTTCACATTCCTTGGTGTTTACAACCAAGGTTCATCCTTTGTTGCATAGGAGTTGAGCTAATACAAATGTTTCGTCCCAGGATGAAGCCATGTTTTAGAATGTATTTCTCATTTAAGGAGCCTTTATCCTATTCAATTAGGGAGAAACTTGTCTAATGTTTCTTTGTTATAGTTTCTCTTGGTATTGTAGATGTGTAAGATCTAGCGTAAGAAACTGAATTTTATTTGTAACTGAACTTAAAGTGGCAGTCTTTTCAATCATTCAAGGAGTTTAGTCCTTGAATTGCTGATTCACCATGTAAAAGTGCGATCTATATATTGACTAAAGTATGAATTATTGAATTTATTCTTTAATTTAAGTAGTAATAGGTATTTATGTAATAAATCACACAACCAAAGGCTCTCTTCCATTATTGATTCATTTCATTTTTAAAACAAATATCTTATACATGGTTAAAAAATTTAAAATTAGAGTACATGACTACTATGACATCTAGCATTATAACTATTTAGGGAGCATCTCCCTATGTAGGCAAAAAGAGCATCTGTATAAGCTTTCAGCTTTGGCCCCATATTCATATACATCTGGCCATGAATCAATATACCCATGAAGGAAACTTTGCACCTGTATATCCAAAGAAAAGATACGCGAGCAAACATGAGAGAGACCCCAATCATCCTCTCCATATTATCTAGCGATGATTTATTTATGTTGTAAATATAGAAACATGAAATAACTTAATGAATCCCTGTGTTTGCCTTGATTATTTTTAAGATGTACACATGGTAACTTGATGTAATCTATGTTTTGATTTGATTTTGGTTAGTAGAATTTGAGGCTAGGGCCAATATCCACTCTTTTTAGGTGCCTAAATTGTAGTATTCCCTCCAATCAATTTCAGTGTTTGTATACAAACCTCTGCAATGAAATATTCCAAGAAGCCCCTGAACCCATTCTGACATTCTCGTAATGAGAAAAAATAATATCAATGCTTCTTCCAATAATCCATATGTGCCATCTTTTACTGAAAATTGAGATCAGATTACTATAGTGTATGGTTTCTTATACAATTAATCGAGTCAAAGATATGTATAATGGGCCCTAAATGCCAAGCCAGAGACACAAGATCATGTTCAGAGGACAGTAACTTGGTTTTCCTCAACTCTCGACCTACGTAAAAGAAGAAAAGAATGATCACTTGCTTATGTGAACAGAAAGCAAGAAAGGTTGCTTATTGTTTAAAGGTTTAGCCAAGAAAGAAATCCAAGAATGAGTTACAAAATACAAGAGATGAGATTAGCACCGCAGTAATTCATTAAATTATAGAAATTTATTGAAAGACAAAATTAAAACTACTAGGGATGGGATGCTGATCTACAAAGCACAATGAGCAATTAACCTCTAGGTGCTTAGTATTTTGTTGACCTTTATTTTGAGTGAATTTTTTGTTTTAAGTGTATAAGATAATCGAGTATTCATATTATTAACTATCAATTCTCTTTTCGAAGGGAAGTTTTGGTAAAGGTTCATGGTTTATGAATAATCTGGAATTACCTTTTCAGTAATGTTTATGTATTTAGATTGTGTGGGTTATTATTGAAAATTAACTAGAGAATTCACATTTTCATTCTTCTAGTTTCATCTTTATTAAATCTTAAGCTATTACTTTTCTTTTCTCTCCTATAGTACTGCATCGATTTTATTTTCACCGTTATCGGTATGGATTGCGAATGGTTTCGTGGGTCTAAAAAGATTAGTAGTCATGCTTCCACGAATATAATCACAAATCTTCTACAAAATCTTGCAAGTTCTGAGTGGTTCCTTATTTCATGGATGGTTGAAGTTTCTTCCTAGTCCTTTTAAACTAATTTTTTGAGGGCCTATTTAATTATTTTGCTAGTAGTGAAGAACAAGAGTTCAAGCAATGATAGCAAATAATCCAATTCTTCTAACTATCTATAACAGATAATGATGCTCAAATGTAATGATCATCAAAGGAAATTGTATGGAAAACAAGGTCATGAATTAAATGAACATAGCTCATGCCTCAAATTAATATTTAAGTACAAAATTGAAAGAAGATTCGATAAAAACTAATTGCTTCCCAAGAAAATAAATTGCCGAGAGGAAGTTGGCCTCTTGTATTTAACTTGAATAATTTAGCATACATATCTGCTCCTTTTGCAAAAATCCTATCTATTTACAATGGTTCAAACCTCCTCTAGAACCCCCCTCATACTCGTATGGGTACAGTTTGGGTTTGGGTTTTGGGCTAGCTTCCCTTTGGATTCACCTATGGTCCCTCCCAAAGTGCTTGGGTTGGACCTTGGGTACCCAAGAGGACCTAAGGGATCCCCTTCACAAAAAATAGAAACAAAATTAAGCATTTTTATAAAGAAAAAAGTTCTTGCGACCTGATTTCACCCTTAAGTGATGAAAATGTGAAAATGGCTTGCATCATGAAGGTTTGTGTGGTTTCAAAGGCCTTAATTTGGTCTTGGCGGCATGGCATTTGCCTCTCAACCCCAAGCGTTGCCCTCAGACCCCACGAGGGGAACTACCCCTTGACCCTACATTTCTCTTGTGTCTGTCTTGTTTGTCATCGCCGTGGGTTCTATTTCATGGCTTCTTGAAGGTCATGATGGCTGTACGAATCATCTTCTATGTTGGGGTTTCGCGTCAAGATATCTTTTGCTTGTTTTGTGTCGGATCGCTTCTACTTGTTTTGCGTTGAGATTTCAGCCACCCTTTGACTTGTATCTATTGTTCTCCGTGTTTTTGAGAGCTGTTTAAAAGAGAAAACTGCATTTTTCCTTTGTTGTGTGTCTGCAAGCTAGGGTTTTCCACATTTTTTTTCTGTAGACAATTTTAAACAAAAACTTGTGATTTTCTAGGCAGTTCAAAGTTTTTTCATCAATAAAATCTAGGCATTTTCCGGGCAGCAGTAAGGGCTTTTCTACTCATTTTTTTCTCAAAATCAAAATTTCTAAGTTTTCTTATGGCTAGGGTTTGCTAGAATCTAAGGTTTCGAGCTAAAGATTTAGTTTTAGTTTTTTGTCAAATTTGTCCATTTTTTTCTTCTTTCTCCTCGGTATTTGTGTCTAACAATGCCTTTGTATTTATGCATGCAACCTTTCGTTGTCTCTAATTTTGAATTCGCAAAATTAGAGCAACCCTTTTGAGCTAAAATTGTAGTTCTTTTCTCTAAGGCATGCTTTACAAGGTTAAATCTCATAAGCGTTGAGTCATGTATCATCTTGGTTATAATTTGCCACTTTTGTTTTGTCAATTGTTGAGTTTTTGTTTAAGTTTTTGTGGTCGTTTTGTTCAATTTCGGGTTTTAAGTCACCCTTCTTTAAACAAGTTTATGTTTAAAGATATTTGCAAATCAGTCGTCAAAACTCAAACTGCAAGTGTTCTATTAGATGTCATTTGCAAAACTTGTTACTTGTTATTGAAAACCCGAAATTACACTTTAAGCCTTTTTGAGTTAGAAAAGCTTACAAGTCGACTCTTAAAGCCGGAAATACAAGTTTCCTTCATTTTATAACTTCCAAATAACTTGTAACTTGTATTTCAAAACCCAAATATCCCTTTAAGTTTGTTTTGTCTTTATAGTATAGTAAGTCGACTTTTTGAGCTCATTTTCCAAGTGTCTAAGTTTTTAAAAAATCTATGGCTTGTTTGTAAAAACCCGATAGGTGAAGACAAAAGCTTGTGTTATGTTAAAAACAAACTTGTAATACTCCCCACGTAACCCGACCAAAGGGCAAAGTATAACAAAATGAAGAGTTTATTCGGGTTTTATATTTGCAATAACAAGCGAGGTTTTTGCAAGCAATAAAAAAACTTGTATTGTGCATTATAAGACCCGAAATATGCTTACCTAGTCATTTTTGGGCTTCATTGTTAGAAATTCAAGTTCGAAGGCTGTTATAAATGCTTGCATTGTAAGTCTTGAAGCCTGAGCAAAGAGTTTGAAGTCACTGTCACCACTTTGAATCTGCGTTTTGTAAGCTAAGAGCTCACATGAACTAGGGTTTGCATTAATGTTGAAGTCGTAGAGGCCAAAACAGACAGCAATTCTTCTAAATAACGACCCAATAAGCCCGCAACTTCATCCTTTACAACTGGTTTTTGCGTCTTTGTTCACATTTTGTGCTCAGAGGTGTCCATGAATCGTGATTTTGGTGTTTTTAATTTATTTTTCCTGCCATGATTTTGGCATTTTAAGGCATTTTCATGTTTTTCTATGTTCGTGCCCTAAGTTCGCATGATTTTTATGCATTTTTAGTGAGTCTTTGCTGGTGCTTTTCCAGTTAGGGGATACATTTTCTATGATATGCATTTTCACTTGACTTTCATTCCTATTTTAATGAAAACATCTGTAATACAATGACATATGAAAAAATGGAAGGATGGGTTGGTTTCACCCAAAATACAGTGCCAAAGACACCAAGCACAAGGTGTAATTTGTCAAAGAACAGTCATACGGAAAGCATGATGATGATGCTTTTGTAACGTTCTCCTCGGAGATGCATTACTATCCTTCAAGATCCATGACTGTGTTCTTCAAAGTTCAAGATCTCTCCTCAAATGATTTCACGATATCATGACAGTGAAACATATGCCAAAGTAGTCAAAATAGTAATTCCATGAAGGTTGAAAGCTGCCTTACAAGATTGCAGACCTGAGATGAAATTCAAATTACAGTGATAGCATGGTGAAAGCAAACAAGCATTATGACAATTATTGAAGGAGCTAATGGAGATTAAATTAGAATTGAAAATTGACAGCTTTGTATGTTTCATTGTGGGCAGTATTTTGCATGTAGAAGACCATTAGCAAAAGGTTATGACAGAAATAAGCATGAGTGACAGAGGTATGAAAGACTTATGGAATGGAAAATATCTTGTTGCCAGGCCTAACAAAGTGAAGAGAAAGGTTCACAACCTTCATCCACAAGAGTAGTCCCAAAGTTTTCAATGTTATAGAGAAGAACCGTTCAAATATGATGAAGAGTGCAATACCATTGAAGAATACTGTCACTTCAATGGTCATAGTAAAAAGGCATTAGAATGCTTTCAAGACAGAGATATCAATGATCTATGATGATGTTCTAATATTTCAGGCTTCTTACCTCAGCCTTGTAAAGAAATTCCCCTAAAGAACTAGTACTACCCCAAGAGATGAAGAATGTTTTTCCGAATTGTACACAAAAAATACAAGCAGGTTCTTCCCAAAGTTGTAATAGATCTCTCAGGAGCTGAATTTGGCCTTGTAGGCATATTTTACATTTGTAAAATATAAGGTTCTTCCCAAAATTTGCAGTTGATCTTTCAAAATCTGAATGCAGTCCTAAATGCATTTAAAATCACTTGAAATCATGTCTCTAAGACCCGATTTCAAGTGCAAGTACTTCCCTTGTATCCGTAAAGCGCAATAATATCTTCCCATTTGCAAATGAAATACGCATGTTCTTCCCAATGTGCAATGCACTTCCCAAGATGTGAAATTCACTTGTGATCCCATTTTTGGACATCCCTTTATTTCTTCCCTTAAATGTCCTGTTTGCACACATGACCTACCCAACCAACAAATCAAGGCATTAACACGAAGTAAGAACATCAACATGACATAGCCATACAAGGAGGTGGATAAATGACAAGAATGATTGAGATCATAGAATGCTTTCAAGACTAAGACGGTTTCCCAATAAAGGCCACTGTGATGCAAATGAATCAAGGATGCAAGTTCCTGTTCCGGTTCAAGATGCTTTCACTAGCTCTGGCAAGATCACCAACTCTAATACCAGTGAAATATCCCAGACTCTGATAAAGCTTCAATCTGATTTAGATTTTGATTTTGCTCATGTTTTGCTTCATCATAATGTAATATTACAACACGCAAACATGCAGATTGAACATGCAAGATAAATGAGATAGATTTTCAAGGAAATTAATTTGATGAATACAGAGAATCAAAGTTAGCCAATGGGTATTCTTGTGATATAGAAATGTATTGTTGTATACAAACATCTACTACTGTTACAAATCAGAAAATGCACAATGCCATCATGTAACACGTACCTGGAATGCCTCCATACATAAGATAACAAACCCTTTGAAGTTTGGCAAGATAGATCAACGAATCTCCATGAAAACTGATCAGTGATGTGCAATTGTGAATCTTGAGATAAATTCACCAAGTGTGTTGATCTGTATTTTCGTCCAAAAAGCCAAACCTCTAGGGTTTCCGTCCTAGGGTTTACTGAACCTACAAGCTAAAGCTCTCAAGCTCTCAAGGAAAAGTTTCTTTGAAAATAACAAGTCAAGAATGAGTCCTCATTTCACCTTTTCCTCCTTTTATAATGCTTTTCCTTTTCGAAAGTAATACTTTATTTTATTTCTCTTTTAATTTGCTTTTTTCCCATCAAAAGTGACTTTGCATAATAAATTGTAACTCTTTCCAAAACGGCTCAGTAAGCCCACATTTTCATGTTTTTTTAGCTCGCTGTTGTGTTTCAAGCTGCATTTTGCATCTTCGCTTTCGTTTTTGGCATATTGGGAGGGTTGACCTGCGTTTTGAGCTTCATGTTTGCAATTTGTGCATTTTTTGAGGCAACGTCCTTATTATCTTTTTGAACTAGGGTTTTTGTGATGGAATTTTGTCTTGGAAAGTTTTGATTCTCTTTTATGAAGTTGATCTAGGCTTTCCATGTATTTTTTCATGCCCTAAGTCGCTTCTTCTCACCATTTTGTTTAGATTCCTGTTAGAGTTCGAATGCTTTCCATGTTCTTTCATGCCATAGTGCTGGTTGCGTTTTTGGTTATTGGTTTTACTCCATGTCTTTTCCCAACTTGCAATGTGTCTCTCAAGACCTGACCCACATGCCTATTGTACAGGATCTAGTGGATAATCCAAGGGCTTGAGGAGTATTGAGAAGAAAAAATCAGAGATGACCAAGGTGTTAAGACAAAGCGTATAGCTGCATATCAAGAAGATATAACAACAGTCCATGAAAAAAGAATAACGAAAATCAGGCAAGAACCCATGTAAAGCTCTATAGAGTGGGCCATTGTCATATACATCAGAGGGCAAACAGTGTTACAAAGAGGAACAAGACATTGCCATATAAATAATAGGGATCACATGATTGTTATAAAGATGGTGGTATTCTATGCATACTGCTAACAAATAATCTCTGTCATTTGGGTGCTTTCTTGAGGTTTTTATTTGTGGCATACCATGGTTGTAAGATAGACCTAAGGGAACATTTTGAAACTCAGTCCCATTGACTGTCTTAAAAACAGTGACAAGATACTTCAACAAGCATAGATTCATTGTCAAAGAGAGAGAGATATTTCATTGGTATCATATATAACAAAGGACAGTGGTAATGCAATATTAGGACAGCGCCTCGAAGATCAAGAGTCAATGCTTTTGATAGGCATCAGAAATCTGAAAAGGAGCAGCTATAACATATTCACAGTTATAACAAAGATGAAGGGTTCACTGTTACAGAGAGTGTTCTCCGTGCTTCAGAGAGTAATCAAAGGAGGATCATGAATTTCTAGTAAGGTCATTAGTATCACAGTCTACAAGAACAATGATCAAATAGCAGTGACATGGGGTTTTGTCAAGACAGTGATATTGAAGGAAGAAGCTATGACTGTCCATACAAGAACAGAGCCGCAGCAAATGGATGCCTTGTGAAGGCCATCTTGCGTCATGCAAAATGCAAGAGTGCAGATCATCACAACAGTTTAAGCATGAGAACAAATGGCCATCACTGCTAAGATCAAGAAACAATGATAGATAGTATTTGAGACAATGGGTGTATGGAGTTAGAACAGAAAAAGCAATGTATAAGTACACTGTACAACAGATGTTAATGAAGGGCACATGTCTTCATGAGGGAACATTAGATTCAATGACAAACAGCAGATCAAAAGTAGTAATTGCAGTCATAACACAGTGGAAGTCATAGATCCCAGGAGGGTTTGTAGAGATTAAGACATTTATGATGCAGTGTCAAAACCCTTGCTAGGGAGGGAGTACACCTGTTATGGACTCAAGATACATGAAACAAAACTAAAAAAATCATGGCATTGATATAAACTGACAAAACAGTGTTTTCATGATGGAACAGTGATTTGAAGTTGATCAAAACAGTGTTAGAAACAATGAGTGCATTGATTGAAATTAGTGACAAGTAACAGTGATGTCAAGTATCAAAGACAGTGAAGGAGTGAACATATGCACTTCATGGATGAAGGGTAGAATCTCAAAGGATCTGAAAAGAGTAGTCAAGGAACATGAAATGGACAGCAATCATTTTGAAGGTACAGGCAATAGATAAAGAGATTGTGATCAAAAGAGATATCCACCAAGGCACTGTCATGGAGTTATTGCAGTCACTTGTCATGATAAGAACTAAAGAAGTGGATTGCTTGAAGCACTAGATTCAAAACACCGTCATGAGAATAGTAAAACCATGAAGATCTGAAAAGTAGAGCATGATTGCATGATAAAGAGCAGTCCCATGTTGAAGTTTGGTGAGGTTGGAGGATGGTCTTGAAGAATTCCCAAGCATCTAAGACAATTCAAATAGAAGATTAAAGATCAGTGTGGACTGCTAATGCCAAGGTCAGAGCATTGATTTTTAAAGATGTTCCCACATTCCGGACTTCTTACCTCAGCCTTGCACAGACCCTCCCCTGAAGAACTGTTGCTTCCCCAAACATGAGATGAGGATGAGGTTCATTGGCCAAGGACACAAAGATCACAATGATACATTCATGGCATTAATGGAGAAGATATTGATATAAAAGAGTGGAAAGAGGACAGCATGAAAACTCACTATGAATGGGATTTTCATATGGTTTATGTTCAAAGGCAAGTGAATGCTTTCGAGACTGAGATGGTCACAAAATGTTGAATGGATGCAAGTTGCTGTCTTGAGATGAAAGGCCTTTACCAAATCAGAGGATTTCAAGTGCCAGTATTCTAGAGCAGCATGAAGATCAGATAGAGGATGATGTAATAGTCCTACCTTCCAACACTTAGATTACTTTCAATTATGCACTTGTAATTTAGTTTTGGAAAATTACATGTAATGTCAGAAATTGTAATTGCAGGTGATCATATTGCTTGCAATGTTTTAACTTATAATTGTTAATCCTACCGGAACTGAGAGGGGGGGTGAATCAGTAATTTCAATTTCTTCTACTTCTTTCTAAACAAATATTCTTATTCAGAAATTAAAGAATATTACAACATTCATAAACAGAAATTGAATACACAAGTCAACACAACATATGTACGTGGAAACCCTCGGTTAGAAGGAAAAAACCATGGTGGGACAGAACCCACAACTTGACTACTGCAGTAATAAAGATGCCCTGTTAGAGGCTTACAAAACACTGGTAAGAGTGCTACCCAGTTAAGGGATTTGATAGAAGACCTATTATGATCTTGACCTGTTAGGAGTTGCCTTGGAAGAAGACTTAGAACACCAATAAAGATGTTACCCAGTAAAGGGATTTATACAAAGACCCTGTTAGGGTTCACCCTGATTGAGGGATTTAAATGTGCTTCTCAATTTAAAGCAATGATCTTATGATGACACTTTATGTCTAATCAGATCATACCTGTTACCCTTTCCTCTGCTTGGCTGTTGAACCTTTCTCTGCCTTTCACCTCTCGTGATTGTGACTCCTCTCAAAATATTCTGCTCTCCTTCGCTCTATGCTCTTGACATTCAACAACACTTCTTTCATGTCCTTTGACTTGTATTTATAACAAATTAATCTTATTAAAAATACATCTCATAGATCCGCCAAGCTGTAAACTCACCCATAAATCATGCATGCAATAAAAGCTTTCAAACTGATCTTGAGTTTACCTCGAAACGCTCGCTTGTAGATAAAACAAAGCTAACTTTAGTTCCACTGAAAAAGATAACTCCAGTTTAACAAAAAAACGCTCCGTATAATCCAGTTCGGATTATCATGCACTTAACTGGTGAAGAGCTTGTACCCGGTTAGTCATCTATTCCCTATGTGAATCCCATGACCGGTTGGAAAAATTTGGACCGGTATAAGCATGACTGGTTAAAGTACACCGCTTTCTTGTTTAGTCTACCGGTTCATAATTATGAATAACAGTGTGATGTACTGCTGTTCCGATGGGATTGATGTTTGCCTATGACTCTACCAATGACAACTAAGTTTATGTCAACAATAATTACATTTAATCACAATGCGAATCAAAATACAATAGGACTTGCAATGTTGAATAAGTTAACTGCAGTTAGAGAGTTGTGGAATAAGTCTTAGTTAGTTGGACTTCTCCCATTTTTTGCTCTCAGCTGCTCACCTATATATAGGAGGGTGCTTTATGTTATATTTTATCTTTTGACAATGCAATAAAACTTTGCCAATTTGTTGAGCACTCTAAAGACTTTGAGCTTAGATGTAAATCAAATTGCTTTCAATAAAAGATGTAGGTTGTTTTCAGACTTTGTGCTGATTCAAGTTTTCATGTGACGACATTTTCTGGAACTGATTGTGAGTGTTGTTCTATTGTTCAAAAGGGATTTAAATTCAATATTGTAGACTTTGAGTTGCTTATTGTGTTTAGAGTTATAGTTTGGTTTCAGAGTTGGTCTTGTAGACTTTGAGTTGCTTATCACGTTTGAAGCTAGTGTAGAACACTCGAGCAAGGAGGTAACTTGCAGACTTTGTGCTAGTTGTATTTTCTGAGTTTGTGCATGTAAAGTGAAGTATACGTTGAAGACCTTGAGCTGCACATGTTTCATCTTTGTTCTTGAATTCACATAAGAAGTTGTGGAAAGACTGAGAGAATTCATGAGCTTCTTGTTATTAACTTTTCCAAATTGTACTTGAAAGTTTGTTGTAAGAAAGAATCATGTATTCTAAAACAAGAGAATATGATGAAAGAACACCTATTCTGAAGAAATAGGATATGGTGAATGTAACACCCATTTATTAGTTTGGAAACTTTGAGCTGCACATATGTTTCATCTTTGCTCCTGAATTCACATAAGGAGTTGTGGAAAGACTTTGAGCTTTCATGAGCTTCTTATTAACTTTGCCAAATTGTACTTGAAAGTCTATTGTAAGAAAGAATCATGTATTTTGAAATAAGAGAATATGATGAAAGAACACCTATTCTGAAGAAAGAGGATATGATGTGTGCAACACCCATTGATTAGCTTAGTGTACATAATCTTAGGTTCTAGTTAGTATTAGTTGTTTTTAGTAAAATTAGACAGCCCTTCCGTTATAATTAAAAGAGACTATGGTTGGAACCACTGTTTTGCAATTGATCCCAAAACTGTTGGTTGCAAAATATCCCCCCAACACACACCTTATACCCCTTAGTAGAGCAATGTTGTTGAGTTGAGTAACCACATAATCAATGAGATGGCCCAGTATATGTTAGAGCACATAAATGTTGCAAAGAAATTTTGGGTTGAAACAGTTTACGCTGCAGTTTATCTTTTGAACTAGTCTCCCACACAAGTCTTTAAGAAGATGACCCTAGAGGAAGCCTAGTCTGGAAGGAAGCCCAAAATTAGTCATTTGAAGGTCTTTGACTCTACTGCTTATGTTTAGATTCTGGATGCCAAGCACACAAAACTGGATTCCAAAAGCTAGAAATTGGATGTTCATCGTCTATAGTGATAACCACAAAGCTTATCGACTGATTGACTCATATTCAGTCGTGATGTTGTTTTTGATGAAGAATGAAGGCCATTTCAGCTCTCTTCTCCCATTTTGAGCTCTAGGGATCAGCCTTCGAAGGGTATGGATTTGGGAGCTCATATTCCCTTTTTTAGGTCCACCAGATGGGAGGGATTTAGATTACTGACTCTAAAGTTGTGGGGTCTTCTAGGCACGATATTGCACCACCTAACTTTCCTTGGGAAAATCATGATCCGTATCTAGATGACTTTGTTCTAGGCACCCTAGGTGATGTTGATACTCCTGAATTGGATGTTGGTGCTTCTACTCTCCGGCCTAAGTGGTGCACGAAGACCGTTAGTGATCTTAATGATGATGAACTTATTGAGGGTAGATCAACTAGACGTAAGAGCAAGCGACAGAATACGGTTGGATTTGCTCTTATGGCCAACATTCATAGTGTTTGTGAGCCTTAGGCATATTCAAAGGCTAAAGGAATACTTGAGTGGCATCAGGCTATGGAAGCTAAACACCATAGTCTTCTGAAGAATAGCACTTGGATCTTGTATGATTTTCTATCTAGAAAGAAACCCATTGGCTGCAAATGAGTGTATAAAATCAAGTATAAGGTTGATGGAACTCTTGATAAGTACAAGGCTCAGTTGGTAGCATAAGGGTTCTCACAAAAAGAGGCATCGACTATGAGGAGACATTCGCTCCCACAACCAAAATGAGCACCATTTGGCTTTTCCTCACTATTTTAGCTCAATATATGTAATTTCCCATTTTTAGCTTGACCATGACTATGGATGAATTAGCCTATCATGTGACCCTCGTAGGCTAATGAGGATGGACAGAGGGTCTTTTTCAGTGGGCATCTACTTCAGGATTCAGTATGCTTTGGTTTGGCGTCATTTGCTATACTTTTGCCACATTTACTATTTATAGTAAGATTGATGTTGTTCGAGAAGGACCCTTTCTATTTTTGGAAAGTGCATTTGGTCACGTGGGGAAATAATAGGTTTGACATTTGTTTCAGACGGCATATTTAAAAGATAAGTATTTTGGGAGTTATTATTATTTTAGTGGCCAAATTATTTTTAAATCATTAAATGGCTTATTATAAAGTTATAATTTAACTTTATAATTTCACTTAAGTTGAGGGTTGAGTCATCGTTGGAAGGGGCCATTATTCAATTAATTCATGGAAGCTTAAGCCAAGATATTAATTAAAGTGTTGGAGTAAATGAATTATTAAAAGGAAAAAGTATATCTATTTATCCCACATTGGCAGGAAAAGTGTGTGAGTTTTCCCACAAAAGTTATAAAAGACTCACATGAGTTCTTATTCATGATGTTGTTTATGCTTTTTTGGAATTGGTGAAGTTTATGAGAAGAAGAAACTAGGGTTTCATCTTCAGCCATTGGAGAGCAGGGATTCTTCAATTATGCAATCATTTGGGGAAGTGAAATAACTTCTGAATTTGATCTTCTGAGAGAGCTTCAAGACGGGGGCTCTAATTGTGGTTCAAATGGTGATAAAATTGGGGTTTGGTATCACAAATTATAATTCAAATTGTGTGCAGGGGAATAAGAAACAAAAAAAATACAAATTGCAGCCATTCAAGACAGCGTAAGAATTTAATATGGCAGTTGCGTAGAGTCTAGAAGCTGCGTGAGCAATTGAAGGGTGATGTGGTTGTTTTGCAGGGCACGTTTGGGGGTTTTTGAATGCCAGTGAGTCATTTCTTCTTTAACGGCTATGGGTATTTATTTTCAGACAACTGCAATCATTGTTTGGCCATGAACTCAAGCTGCGATTCATTTGCCAGGTTTTTACTAGTTGCAATAAATTTGTTTCTCATAATATTAGTTGATCATTATATGTAATTCATTTTTAGAATTGAATAAAGAGGAATTTTCATGAATAGTTGCAGCAATTGGTTGTATGCAAATTGTATGACAAAATGTTGAATATTAAGCAAATTTGAATGATATTGCATAGCTGTTTGCAAGTTTATCTCATTGAAAATCAAATTATTGGTGAAACCAACTTAACTAGTTTGTCAGCAAAGTGTTTGACAAAATGTCAAACATTCAAAATTGACAACCAAAATCAGATTTGAAACAATATCTTAGTTGGGGATATTACAATGGTATCAGAGTGGTTTCTTGCCATCTTGCGGGGTTGGAAATTTTGATTTCCCACGCTTGATTTGTGAGTGATCAACACTTTTGCAAGTTATTTTAATCATGGATAAATACAAGAAGTCTAATAAATATAGAAACCAATTGTGTAGTGTGTCGAAGTTTAGGAAGCAAACAGTTGCCTTGGCAAATGAAATGGAGAAATTGCGGCAAACTTAGGAAAGGCTAAATGCAAGGCTTTCCGATTCGGCAACTGTTGATAGGGCAGCTAGGTTTATGGTTTCCTTAAAAAAGTCTTTGTCACGGAGAATGCAGGAAGAGAAACTAGAGATTTTCACAGGTGAGACATCTAGGAGTCTTCACAATGAGTTTTCAGCAGCTAGTGATCATGGTGAAGATGATCCTGTGCTTAGTGGGACAGCCACTAGTCCTATCTGCAATTATGATGTTGGAGATTCTACACAGGGACATGTGGATGTGTCCATTTCATTGGAGGACAGAAGCACAGAGTCCCAGCATCTTGATGAGACCAGAGTTAGTGAACAGGAAAATAATGATCACATGTTGATTACTCTTGATGGCAGCCTCACACCAGTTAGTGGTACTGAAAATGTCGGTGACACAAGGTCTGATTTTCAAGACAGTAGTTACTTATTTGATCATGTTGATGGTGTTGCTGATGCCACTATGGGTTTTGACTCATTAGATGATGGGGTTGTTTTTGAAGACTATGAGGAGGATATGAGCACTGACAATTCTGATTTTTATGGCAGCAGTCATAGTGTTGCGTTAGTGCAGGGGAAAACAGTCTTCTCATGTGTAGAAGACGAGGGCATGGAGTCACTTGGTGATAACACTCACGATTTGAGTGTTGAGGAGTTACACAATGTAGATTCATGCCATAGTGATGTTGATTTACATGTTGACATTGAGTCATGTATGCAGCAATAGGAGATAGCAGAGGAGTCTCAATTAGACGATGTGGATACTAGTGTTATGGGCACCTCTGATGATGTATATGAGGATGTTTCATGCTGCAGTGAGTCTGGTCAATCATGTCAAACATTGAGTGATGACTTGGAGTTGTCATGGGATGATGATAGGTCCCAAGATTATGGTTTACAAGGACTTACAGTGGAGGGGGAAGTAGTAGGATGCGAGGAGTTTGATATAGTTGTGGCTTTCACTTCTTCAGATGAGATATTTGCAGAGGTACCTAATATAAGTACCTTGTTGATGGACATGTGTGAGGTTGTTAGCGCACATGATGTTAGTGATCATGTGGTGAGTAGCGAGGATTCAGTTTCCTATCACAGTGTAGTTAGTGAGTCAAAGAGCTTACATAAGAGCCAGAGTATGCAGAGACATCATGTGACCAGTCAGCTAAAGGTGAGTGATAGTGATATATCTTCAGCATTTGAGCATTATGATGCTATCCGACATATGTTGGTTGTATATGGTTGGGGTGCTCCTATGTCAAATGAGCACAGTGGTAGTTGCCTTTCCCTAATAGAGATTCATTCACTTCGAGAGGTTGTCAGGATCTTGAAGCATGATTATTTACAATTGGTAGCTGACAGGGATTACCTTCTTGAGTGGGGTAGCACTTGTTACGAGACATTATTAGGGAAAGAGGAGGTAGTTGAGCTCACCCATGAGCTTGATGTGACTTCTGTGGTGTTAGAGAGCACCCAGTTGGCTCTTCAGGAGTTGTAGATGCAGTTGAGTGAGGTGACCGTGGAGTTGGAGAGAGTACAGTCTACGCCAACCACAAATCCAATTCAACTTCATATAGTGGTGGTTGGTGGTGAGTTGATATCCACGGATTGTAGTGATGGATGCGTTGAGGACACAATTACATCCATCCTTGATACAGGTGTAGTAGTTACAAATGAGATGACTACATCAGTGGAGGACTGCAGAGAGCTTCGTATTGTATCAGGTCCTACAGTAGTTAGCACATTGACAGATGATGCAAACAGGTTGTTGAGAGTCCTGATGTGACAGTAGTTGATTCTTCAGAGTTGTGTGCCAGTTACTGATACTACTCCCTCTTCTTCATAGGATATGGGTAGGGCATCATCTAGGTTGGCGGTTAGCTCTCATGTTGATTTGTTTCCTTCTTCCAGAGGAAAATCTGTTACTTCATCTCATATAGCTGATAGCGATAGATAGTTAGTAGTGTCACAGTTTCAAAGCAATCAACTATGGGTTGCAGAGGAGCAGGTCGATGCTTCTTCATATAATCTCTACTACACAAAGTCATTAATGGAGTATTTGCTTGAGAGTCCGAAATTTTAGGAGGGACCATTCGGAGCTTCTGAGGGTACTCTCATTCAGGGTTCTCGCGGTATTCAGGTTTTGGTGGGAAATATTGTTAGAGATTTTGACTACAATGCTTCCCCACAGGGATTTTGTGGTTGGGTTTGCTAAGAGGGTTACCCGGGATCCTACCCAACCAGTTATTCGAAGACAGAGATTGGAGCCATCTCTTGGTTTTCTGTTTGATGATGATGAGCCTCTGACAGAGATCGGAGCATTTTATCGCAACTACACAGTGAGGAGTGCTCATCATTTCTCTTTTGACCCACAGGTAGAGGACTTGGTTTTGCGCAGTTGTGGGTTGGCTCCAGGTTCATACCATCCTTTATGGGATGGGCTTACACCCTCTTCAGTTGATAGGGTTAGTTGTTGCAAGTTAACAGGAGGCTACTTGCAAAGTCAGCATATCCATGACAGTTTTGCAGAAGATGGATATCTGGGTTATGGTACAGATGCTTTTGGGAGTACTAGTTCTTGTTCCACAGATAGACTTCATACTCATGGTAGATTGGTAGGGTGTGTAGGAAGTTTTGATTGAACAGATGATATCGGATATCCATTTTTCCTTGTTATGGATGGATGTGAGTTTTGTCTCTACTGGGATCCAGGTGGAGATAGGATTGGCACTGCGGTTTGGGTGAGTCACCATTGTTGGTATGGTGACAGTATGTTTAGGATAGCTTTGTGGATAGTGTTATCATCACAAGAACTTGTAGGTGACGCTAGGGACATTTTACATATTTATCCTTGAGATCCGGGTGGATCATTGTGTTTCTTTGATTCTTGTGATTTCTTGAGGACAAGCAATCTTTGGGAGGGAGGACTGTAATGTCCCCTTTTTAGTGTGACCATGACTATGGATGAATTAGCCTATCATGTGACCCTCGTATGCTAATGAGGATGGACAGAGGGTCTCTTTCAGTGGGCATCTACTTCAGGATTCAGTATGCTTTGGTTTGGCATCATTTGCTATACTTCTGCCTTGTTTACTATTTATAGTAAGCTTGATGTTGTTCGAGAAGGACCCTTTCTATTTTTGGAAAGTGCATTTGGTCACGTGGGTAAATAATAAGTGTGACTCCTGTTTCAGACGACAAATTAAAAGGATAAGTATTTTGGGAGTTATTAATATTTTAGTGGCCAAATTATTATTAAATCATTAAATGACTTATTATAAAGTTATAATTTAACTTTATAATTTCACTTAAGTTGAGGGTTGAGTCATCATTGGAAGGGGCCATATATTCAATTAATTCATGGAAGCTTAAGCCAAGGTATTAATTAGAGTGTTGGAGTAAATGAATTATTAAAAGGAAAAAGTATATCTATTTATCCCACATTGGCTGGAAAAGTGTGTGAGTTCTCCCACAAAAGTTATAAAAGACTCACGAGTTATTTTTCATAATGTCGTTTATGCTTTTTGAAATTGAAGTTTATGAGAAGAGAAACCAGGGTTTCATCTTCAGCCATTGGAGAGCAGGGATTCTTCAATTGTGCAATCATTTGAGGAAGTGAAATAACTTCTAAATTTGATCTTCTGAGAGAGCTTCAAGACAGAGGCTCTAATTGTGGTTCAAATGGTGATGAAATTGGGGTTTGATATCACAAATTATAATTCAGATTGTGTGCAGGGGAAAAAGAAACAAAAAAAATACAAATTGCAGCCATTCAAGACAGCATAAGAATTTAATATGGCAGCCGCATAGAGTCTAGAAGCTGTGTGAGCATTTGAAGGGTGATGTGGGTGTTTTGCAAGGCACATTTGGGTTTTTTTGAGTGCTATTGAGTCACTTCTTCTTTAGCGACTATGGGTATTTATTTTCAGACAGTTGCAATCAATTTTTGGCCATGAACTCAAGTTGTGGCCATTTGCTAGGTTTTTACTAGTTGCAATAAATTTGTTTCTAATAATATTAATTGATCATTATATGTAATTCATTTTCAGAATTGACTAAAGAGGAATTTTCGTGAATAGTTGCAGCAATTGGTTGTATGCAAATTGTATGACAAAATGCCTTGTTGAATATTAAGCAAATTTAAATGATATTTCATAGCTGTTTGCAAGTTAATCTCATTGAAAATCAGATTATTGGTAAAACCAACTTAACTAGTTTGCCTGCAAAGTGTTTGACAAAATTTCAAACATTCAAAATTGACATCCAAAATCAGATTTGAAACAATATCCTAGTTGGGGATATTATAGTATAGATGGAAAGTTCATGAAATGGACATCAAGAGTGCATTTCTCAATGGGACACAGCCTCCAAGTTTTAAGGTTGCTAGTAAAGAACACCAAGTTTGCAAACCAGTAAAGCACTCTATGGCCTCAAATAGGCTCCTCGAGCTTGGTACATAAAAATTGATAAGTAATTAGTTGATCAAGGCTTTCGGAGGAATCCTTTTGATCCCAATCTATATGTTAAGAATATTGGTGGTTATATCCTTCTTGTCATCTATGTTGATGAGCTGATCATCACTGGTAGTGCAACACATTTAATCAAGCAAATCAAACATAATTTGTGTCTATCATTTGATATGACAAACTTGGGACTTATGCATTATTGCCTTGGTATAGAGGTTTGGAAGACAACTAGCCACATTTTTATTTCTCAATCAAAGTATGCCAAGAGTCCGTTGGGAAAGTTTCAAATGCATGATTGCAACCCTGCATCTACACCTATAGAGAAAGGGTTGAAACTATAAGCCAAATTAGATTCACCTATGGTGAATGAATCAACATTCAGGCAACTAGTTGGCAATCCCATCTATCTCACCACCTCTAGACCTGACCTTAGTTATGCTATGAGCTACATATCTTGCTTCATGACAGCCTCAAAACCTGATCATTGGGTTGTAGTGAAGCACGTGCTAAGATATGTGAAGGGCACTCCTGACTTTGGCATTTTGTACAACAGAAGCAAAGATCCTAGGCTCATTGGTTACACAAACTTACAGTGTGCGGGTTATGTTGATGACAAAAAATCTACTTCTAGGTATGTCTTCATTCTAGGCACAAGTGTAGCCACATGGACAAGCAAGAAGCAGCAGGTGGTAGCTCTTTCCTTGATAGAAGCAGAATATTAAGGAATTGCTAAGGTAGCTTGTGAGGAGTTTGGCCTCGAAGGATTCTTTTTGACATGCACATGTTTCAACAAGGTCATCCACCCTTGTTCTATGACAATCAAAGGGTGTTGAAACTAGCCAAAAATCTAATCTTCCATGAGCAGACCAAACATGTTGAGCTTCATTAATGAATAATAAAAATTGTATTTGGGTCCCGATCAATTTAGTTTATCTCGGGCCCATATTTTATTTGTTTGGCGTAGGTGTAGTTGTTGTCGTCGGCTCTATTTGTGCACCCTCGGGAGTTTTCCGACGGGTATTTATGTCCAGCGTGTAGGATGAAATTCATATGTTGAGATTTGATTTTTTATTTGTAATTGCGAATTCCTGTTGCGATTTTGCTAGTTGCCATTTTGGAGGTGAAAGATCCTCCCTATTTGGTATTTGCAGTTTCAGTGGAATTCAACCCTCACCCTATTCTGTTGTTCTCTTGTTTTGGATCTGGCAAATCTGAAACGCTATATAATCATATTATTATTTCCTCTTGCAAATTCTTGTTCCAACATTGTGTAGAGCACTAAATTCATTTACAAAATAGCTTATTTCAACACCTCGAAGGAGAAGGCAAATTGAACTGTGTGCATCAAAGATTGGACAACATGCTTACAATATACCGTACGGCCCCCTGCTTTACATATGGCCCGAGCAGCATTACCATACGACCCTGTAAGTCGTACGACCTCAGGCAACAATAACGTACGGCCCTATAAGTTGTATGGCCTTAGGAAACAGTACCATATGACCCTCCATGCCGTACGGCCCCAAACACCAACCCACCATACAACCTTCGTACTGTACGGCCTGCATTTGTCTCCCCCACCATACGGTCAATTCCTTCTACCGTACACCACCTCTGCCTACCACTCTAGGAACAATCACCGTACGGACACAACATTGTTGCACATTGAACATTACACAGTACATTTTCGGAGCAAGAAAGTTCGCTAGGGTCTGGGAACATTACAGTTGTATCAGAGTTGGTGATTTTGCCAGCTTCTGGGTAGTGAATGCAAGTTTATACTAGGAAGAGAAGAAGGTATCACTCAGTTGGTAGAATGGCGAACCCCCAAGATCCTGTCGCCGAAGTCATGACTCTTTTGAGAGAGCTCACTAGGAACCAGACATAGATAAATGACACTCAGCGCCTCATGGAAGAGACACTGCGAAAATTGACTGAAGACAAGATATCTACTAAACAAAGTGACAATTCTGTTTCAGGAAGGGCAAACCCCCAAACCGTATGCTCTTGACCGTCGATGCCAACTTTCCCTCCATGGATAGAAGAGTAGCACAAAGAGCAACCAACTTTCCAAGAAATGCAAGATCAACTTCGGGAAGATTGAAGGAACGCAAATATGGAAGGAGATATATCCTACAAAGATTATGGTGAACTAAGAATGAGATACTCTAGAGGAAACAAGCGTGGCTATTATAATGACGATCTGAGACGAAACATTGACAAAGTTAGCCTGTCATCTTTTGATGGGCTTGGATCCATCACAACTCGGGCATGGGTGCAAAAGGCAGACACGTATTTCCAGCTCAACACTATGCCAGAGAATGAGGCCATCAAATTTGCTGCATTGCATCTAGAAGGAATAGCCCACGAATGGTGGCATCATGGCATGGTTACTCTCGGCCATGATTAGATAACATCGTACGCTGAATTCACAGAGAGACTGATAGAGCGTTTTGATGAAAGAGATCCAGAGCTAAATTTCAAAAAGTTGACTCAGCTGAAGCAATCCAGCATAATCGAGAGTTACATAACAAAATTTCAAAGAATGCCTGTCCTGGTAACAAATATTTCAGAAAGACGATTGGTGGTACTGTTTATGGTGGGTGAAGGGATTCAACCCCATCACACTCATGGAGGCAATTAAGAAGGCACGCGACAACATGGCGACATCCTCTTCTTCCACCAAATATCACTCACAGTCCAAACCACCTCTCGCTCAAAGGGAGAAAGACAACAGACCCCCACCTAAGAAGCCCCCGTTGGATGAGGCAACTCGACAGGAGCTCAGAAGGAAGAAGCTTTGTTTCAACTATAAGGAGCCATTGGTACCGGGACATCGATGCCTTGGCAAAGGAAAAATCCATTATATTGAGGTGTTGTCTGACAGTGATGAGGAACAGGCACCGAAAGCCGAAGGGGATGAACGACAAGCTTCTGGGGAGGTAAACAGCAATCGCGCAGAAAGGATCACCACACTCTTGAAGAGAGGAGGTGCCATTGCGGCTCTAGCAGGGACTCCAAGGTGTACTGTATTCCAAGTCCAGGGTACCCTCCAAGAGCAACGCGTTGTGGTCATGCTTGACAACAGAGCCACACTCAACTTCATTAACTCATCACTGGTGAGCCATCAGAGTTTGTGTACGGAAGCACACCAAGGATTTGATGTCAACGTGGTGGGAGGAAACCTGTTGAGATGTACCCATCTGGTTCCGCAACTGAGCATCACCATGGGAAACCACACAGTGACGGATGATTTCTTTGTGGTCGATTTGGATGACATAGAAGTCATTCTTGGCATTTAGTGGATGGGAACATTGGACGAATAAACACAGAGCTTCAAACGAATGGAGTTATCCTTCGAAGTGGACGGCAAGAAGATTGTGCTGAGAGGGATGTTGAATGGAGGACCAAAGGAAATCTTAGCCCGACAAATGGAAGCAATCTTCAGACACGACGACGTGGTTTGGGTCGCATACTGTTTCGTCTCACCAGAATCTGTACAGGAACAAAGGGCTTACTACCAGGATGAGGAGCTTCAAACAGTTTTGGATAGACATCACCAAGTCTTTGCCAACATACACTAGGCATACCAGCACACCGTGGGTTTGAACATACCATTGAGATGGAGGCTGGCGCCAAACCAATTATCACTGTTCCATACCACCACCCTAAGAGGCTTAAAGATGAAATTGAAAAGACAATACAGGAACTTCTTGACAAGGGTTGGATCAGGCCCAGTTCCAGTCCTTTTGCATCATCGGTAGTGTTGGTTAAAAAGGATAGATCATTGCGTATGTGTGTAGACTACTGCGTGCTAAACAAGAAGACCATCAAGAACAGGTATCCAATTCCCAGGATCGACGAGTTGCTGGATGAGTTACATGGTGCAGCCTATTTTTCCAAAATAGACCTCCGTTCGGAGTATCACCAAATCCGTATGAGAGAACAGGATGTGGAGAAAACAACATTTTGTTGTCATTATGGACATTATGAATTTTTGGTCATGCCGTTCGGATTGACCAACGCGCTATCTACATTCCAATTTTGCGTGAATCACATTTTTAACAAATAGTTGTGCCAGTTCCTATTGGTATTCTTTGATGATATACTAATCTACAGCAAGACATGGGAGGAGCACTTAAGGCATTTGGAAGAAGTGCTCGGGATTATGGAGTCACAACTGTTGTTCGCCAAAAGATCCAAATGTGAATTTAGGATGACAGAGATATTATATCTAGGGCACATTGTCAGTAACCAAGGAAATCAGGTACATCAAGAGAAGATTCAGGCTATCTTGGATTGGCCACCTCTGAAAACTCTTTTGGAACTATGGGGGTTCTTTGGGTTGTGTAGTTACTATAGACAGTTCGTGAAGGGATTCTCACAGCTCAGAGCGCCACTCACTAATCTGACAAAGAAGGGGTCTTTCCAATGGAGTGAACGGGCACATCAAACGTTTGAAAGGCTCAAGGAGGCTATGAGTTCTTGTCCGGCTCTTGCACTGCCAGATTTCACTCAGCCTTTCATCCTGGAGTGCAACGCCTCTAGAGAGGGTATCGGGGCCATGCTGGTGTAGGACCGCCACACAATTACTTTCGAAAGTCGGTAGCTCTCAAGGGCCGAAAGGTTGTATACCATATACAACAAAGAAATGCTCGCCATCATGCATGCCTTGACAAAATTTAGGCAGTACCTCGTCGGAGCCAAGTTCGTCGTACATACAGATCACAATAGCCTCATACATTTTCTGGAACAAAGGGAATTGAACGAAGGACAGTAGAAATGGGTAAGTAAAGTGCATGCTTTCAACTTTGACATTGAGTATGTAAAAGGAAAAAAATAATGTGGTGGTTGACGCATTATCAAGGTCGGCCATATGTTCCTTATCTCAGATCTCAATGGATTGGAGGGCACATTTGTTGGTCGAATATTCCAAGAACACTTTCGCATGCCAACTGCTGGACGAAGAAGTATAGGACGACAGGTATAAGGTGGTTGATGATATTATTTTCTACAAAGGCAGAATTTATCTGGTATCTGAATCCAAATTGAAGGAGAAAATCTTGAAAGAGATGCACGACTCGCCACTAGTCGAGCATCAGGGATACTTGAAGACCTATAGGCAGATCAGGGAAAGGTTTTCATGGAAGGGCCTAAAGAATGATATATTACAGTATGTCTGGGAATGTGCTACCTGTCAACAAAATAAATCCAAACACCCTCTGCCAGCGGGTTTACTTTAACCATTACCAATTCCAGAGAAAAAGTGGGACATCGCAATGGATTTCATCTCTAGGCTCCCTAAGGCGCAAGGGAAGGACTGCATCTTTGTGGTGGTTGACAGATTAACCAAGTATGCGCATTTATTTGTTGTTTCAGCAGAGTATCAAGCCTCACAGGTGGTAGACTTATTCTTTCGGGAGGTGTTCCGCCTGCATGGGCTCCCTCGAAACATAGTTAGCAACAGAGATAGCCGCTTCCTCAGTACTTTCTGGAAAGAATTGTTTCGGCTACCAGGAATGGAGTTGTCGCCAAGCACCAATTACCACCCCCAGACTGACGAACAAACAAAGATTGTGAACAAATGCTTAGAAGGTTACCTCAGAAACTTTCTACACAACAGAGAGCATGGGTCAAATGGCTACATCTGAGGGAGTACTGTTATAATACCACCTACCACGTGTCCATTGGGATGGAACCCTTCAAAGCTTTGTATGGGTATGAACCTCCTTCATTCGTGGACTTGGCTCTTGGTGACAGTCACGCGCCGAAGGCCAAAGAGTGGTCGCAGGAGGGAATAGATATTTTAAGGTCTCTCAAGGAAAATCTCCAACGGGCTCAAAATCAGTAGAAAATGTATGCTGACAAGCATCGGATCGAGAGAAGTTTTGAAATCAGGGATTTGGTATACCTTCGACTTCAACCGTACAGACAGTCCTCTCTGAAGGTTTTCAAAACGGAGAAGATGAGGCCGCATTTCTATGGACCCTACTGTGTGACCAGGAGAGTGGGTAAGGTTGCATACAAATTGGATCTACCTGAGGGAAGCTGAATCCACAATGTCTTTCATGTTTCTTGCCTGAAGAAAGCCTAGGGTCAACATGTTACAGTCTTGACACACCTGCCACCCCTTGACGATGGAGGGAAGTTAGTATTGGAACCAACATAAATCGTCGATATTCGGGAGAAAAGATTGAGGCCACTCACGGTCAAAGAATTTCTTGTGCGCCGGAAGGATCTACCACTAGAAGATGCCACCTGGGAAGGCGAAGAGATTTTGGGACACCCTAGCCTGAAATTGCTTGAGGACAAGCAACTATTGGGACGGGAGGACTGTAATGTCCCCGTCATTAAATGAATAATAAAAATTGTATTTGGGTCTCAACCGATTTAGTTTATCTTGGGCCCATATTTTATTTGTTTAGCATAGGTGTAGTTGTTGTCGTCAGCTCTATTTGTGCACCCTCGGGAGTTTTCCGACGCGTATTTATGTCCGGTGTGTAGGATGAAATTCATATGTTGAGATTTGATTTTTTATTTGTAATTGCGAATTCATGTTGGGATTCTACTAGTTGTCATTTCGAAGGTGAAAGATCCTCCCTATTTGGTATTTGCAGTTTCGGTGGGATTCAACCCTTACCCTATTATGTTGTTCTCTTGTTTTGGATCTGGCAAATCTGAAATGCTATATAATCATATTATTATTTCCTCTTGCAAATTCTTGTTCCAACATTGTGTCGAGCACTAAGTTCATTTACGAAATAGCTTATTTCAACACCTCGAAGGAGAAGGCAAATTGAACTGTGTGCATCAAAGACTAGACAACACGCTTACAATATACCGTACGACCCCTTGCTTTATGTACGACTTGAGCAACAATACCATACAACCATGTAAGTCGTACAACCTCAGGCAATAGTATTGTACGGCCTTGTAAGCCGTACGACCTCAGACAACAATACCGTACGGCCCTCCAAGTCGTACGACCACAAACACCAACCCACTATATGACCCGCATTTGTCTCCCCCATTGTACGGTCAATTCCTTCTACCGTACACCACCTCTTCTTGTCACTCTAGGAACAATCTGTGATGTCCCCAATTTAGTAGGTGTCTGTATTTGTTGTTGTCAGTTCATCAATGCTATCCCTGTGAGCTGACAGAGAGTTTACGGGATCTCTGTGATAAACTTACTATTTATAGTAAGTCAGTTAGGCCCGGTTTCTATTTCTGGTAAGGCAATTGGGTTCTGGATGTTGTCTTCAGTGTTCGATTGATGTTCATCACCTTGCTCATATTTTTATTGAATTAAGCTTGGCTTAATTAAAAACTATGCTTTAAAGATGTTCTAATTTGAAAGTGTGTGCTTGAAGACACTTTAGTGAAAGGTGTATCCTTGAAGCTTCAAATAAGTGTGATGGAGAAGACTCTTTATGGAGATTCATTAAAAGCCTTGTGGATTTCGATTTTTAATCATTCAATTGCTTTTGATATTATTCATGACTTTTGGTGAAGTGCGAAATTGGGAGAATAAGGGTTTGAGCACGTTCCTTGTAGAAACGTTCATTTCACAAGCATTTAGCACTTTGACTTGGCGGATAATGCCAATGAATTGTGTTGTTTGATCACAGCATTGGAATAAATTGCAGATTGTGATGGTTCTAAGCCATAGGGAATGTCCTAGGGCCGTACGTTTTCTGTCTGGGCTGTATGCAACTAGTTAATGTGCATTCATTGAGGATTGATAGCTATTCGAAGGTGGAGTTGTATGTTAGTTCTATTCGAACTATGGCATGATGGTAATATACAAAAAACGTCTACAACTGCATTCATGAGACGTGAGACGGGCTGGCATCCATTTGGATTTCTGTAGCAATTTCTTATAGCAGTTGTACTACATATGAAAGGTGTCGGTTTATCTAATTACCTTGCAATAATATTTTATATTAAATTGTAATCCGATTTCGTATTTACAAGCAATTTCCGATAGTTTTTCTTCAATTTATTTGTTGTCTGCCAAAAAGTTTGAAAATACAAAAAAAAACATATATATTTTTAAAAATCTTTTAAAACAAGAAATTTCAGAATTCTTCAAGGAAATTCTACATTATTAAATATTGAGCCAGCAAGGCTCTTTACAATGGTATTAGAGCATTGATCCTGCCAGCCTGAAGTTTTGGGCCCAGCAATGGCGAATAGATTTATACCAAGCATACATTATTCCCGCAGGGGTAGAGCATCGCCACTTCCAGAAGGTAGTGAACGGGGTCCACAGGTTGATTACACAGGTAATGGGGATAGAGATAATATCGGGAATGATATTGACAGGGAGGCTAGAGTTGCCTTCAGGAATATTGCAGATGGACAACATCATGTTGCAAATGTGTTGCAACAATTATTTGGCACCTTGTAGCGCATAAATCTACCTGGAGATCGTGGCCGGGACAGGGGCACTAAAAGTGCATCAGTTGGTTCACACAGATCCATTATTATGGATAGACAGGATTTCAGAGCTGATCCTACAGGCACGCATGATAGGCCTTTACGCCCTAACTTTTTTGACACCTGAGGTGGACACAATTAGCATTGATTCTGAGCCAGCTCCTTTTGTTGATGACATGGTAGACCACTTTGCTGAATGGGATGCCTTGCTTGAAGCCATCAAGAGAAATCTGAATTTTGATATATTTTTGACACAAAAAAGAGAGCATTCCAGAGGTAGGCTTGGTCCAGATATGAGGCAGAGACCCAGACAAAATGAACTCAAACAGGCAACCAACAAACTCACTATAACTCATTTTGATGGAAGCGGAAAGATGACAGCGAGGGCTTGGATTCACAAGTTGGATACATATCTGTCTTTACGTCCTATGTCTAAAGAGGACACTATTCGGTTTGCTGTATTACACCTAGATGGTATTGCTCATGATTGGTGGAATCATGGTCTTGTGTCTTTACATCATGATCAAATAGGGACTTATCAGGAGTTTGTGCATAATTTGGTAGAGAGATTTGACAAGAAAAACCCGGAGTCTTATTTTCGTGATTTGGCTCAACTCAAGTAGTCTGGTAGCTTGGAGACTTTCATTAACGAGTTTTAGAAGGTTTCCGTCATGGTTTATGATATTTCTGAGAGGAGACGTGTCATATTGTTTATAGAGGGACTAGTTGAGCCTCTTAGAGGTTGGGTTAAGTCTTTTGACCCTCATTCCTTGTAAGCAGCCATGAAAAAGGCAAGGGACTTGGAATTTTCAGCACCACGCACTCGGTTCCCTTCAAAACCATCAGGTTCTTCACAAGACAATAGTGCTGCTCCAAAAAAAGACGGACTAGATTCAACAAGACCTATGATGGGACCTCTGGATCAAGAAATTGTCAATGATTTGAGAAGGAAAAGATTATGTTTTTATTGTAGGGGCCCCTATGATGAAAAACATGAATGTCCCTTGAGGCCTAAAGGAAAACATAGGCTTATGGAATGGTTTTATGAAGATGAGTATACTTAAGATTTTTCAGGACAGCAAATTGACAATGAAGAAGGGAATTATGAAGAAGTGCCTACAAAAAAGAGAACTGGTGATGATCCTAAGCTTAAGGTGGTTTATCTTTCTAGCATGCAGAAGGAGGGATCTTTTAGATTACGTGGGCTTTTAACAGGACAGCGAGTTATTGCTTGGTTGGATACAGGAGCTATGCATAATTTTATTGATTCACAGTTAGTATCCAGGAGAGGTTTGCAGACTAAAGAGTTTGAAGGAATTAGTGTTAAGGTAGCTGATGGTTACACTCTTAAGTGTGACAAGATGATTCCGAATCTGCCCCTCAGGTTAAACAATTATGATTTCAAATCTGATTTTTATGTGGTTGATATGGGTGGGACAGAATTGGTATTAGGCATGAGCTGGTAGCATTCTATTGAGGCTTTTTATCTCAGCCTTAAGGACATAGAGATGAGATTTGAGGTGGATGGGAAGAAGCATATCCTCAAAGCCATCAAAGAAGAGAATTTGAAGACAATTACACTTAGACATATGCGGCGCCTTATTGATCATGATGTAGTTGAATGGGCAGCAGAGTGCAGATTGTAACCCACACTTGAGGAGGCAGGAAAACCAGCTTACCATCCTGATGTACAGGAACTTAGGACTAAACACTCTAAAGTGTTTAGTGATTTACCACATGGTAGGCCACCTGACAGGGGCATAGAGCACATTATTGAGTTGGAGGAGGGCACTAAGCCCATTATGATCACCCCTTACCGACACCCCAAGTGATTGAAAGATGAGATAGAGAAGACTATTCAGGAGCTGCTTTCTATGGGTCACATCAGGCCGAGTAAGTCCCCTTTTGCTTCATCAGTTGTGTTGGTGAAGAAAAAGGATGGTACACTGAGGATGTGTATTGATTACAGGAGGCTGAATTGTAAAACAATTAAGAACAGGTATCCTATTCCACGTATTGTTGAGTTGATTGATGAGTTGCATGGGGTAGCATTCTTCTCTAAGATAGATTTGAGATCCGGATATCATTAGATTCGGGTTTGGGAGGAGGATATAGAGAAGACAGCTTTCAGATGCCATTGTGGACATTTTGAGTTCTTAGTCATGCCTTTTGGGTTGACTAACACTCCGGTGACTTTCCAGTCTACCATGAACAGGGTCTTCCACAGTCAGTTGAGGAAGTTTGTCTTAGTTTTCTTTGATGATATTATGGTTTATAGCAGGACTTGGGAGGATCACCTGATTCATTTGAATACCGTGCTGGGTATTTTGGATGGGGCTTCCTTGTATGCCAAGGAGTCCAAGCGTGCTTTAGGCATGTCTGGGTTATTGTATCTAGGGCACATCATTAGTGCAGAGGGAGTTCGTATGGACCCTGATACGGTTTGTGCTATTCTTGATTGGCCACTTCCAGAGAGTTTGACTCGGCTCAGAGGGTTTATCGGTCTGTGTGCCTTTTACCGCAGATTTGTTGCTGGTTTTTCTCGGCATGTATCTCCCCTTACTAATTTGACTCATAAGGGTGCTTTTCAATGGACTCCTCAAGCACAAGAGTGTTTTGAGAAGTTCAAATTGATTATGACATCATGTCCAGTCTTAGCAATTCCAAATTTCTCCAGACCTTTTGATTTGCATTGTGATGCATCGGGTGAGGGCATTGGTGCAGTACTTTCACAGGATCGTCATCCTATTGTTTTTGAGAGTAGGAAGCTCAGAGGTCTTGAAAGAGCTTTTAGTGTTTATGACAAGGAAATGTTAGCCATTATGCATGCTTTGGCTAAGTTCAGATAGTATCTGGTGGGCAGCATATTCTGTATTAAAACCGATCATGACAGTCTGAAATATTTCTTGGGTCAGCGTGACTTGAATGAGAGGCAACAAAAATGGGTCAGCAAACTTCAGTCTTATGATTTTGATATTTCATATATCAAAGGGACGCAGAACGTAGTTGCCGATGCTCTCTCTCGGCGACCACATTTATGTGCTATGACAGATATTACTGAGGATCAGAGACATTTGATTATTGTTGATTATGTTAGGAATCGGTGGGCCTTTGATTTTATTGATGGGATCATCTAGGACAGCGAGTATACTCTTGTGAATGAGTTGATCATTTACAAGGAGAGTTTTTTTGGTTCCGGGATCGGGTGTTATTCAGTTGGTGTTCAGAGCCTTTCATGATTCTCCTTTAGCGGGTCACCCGGGTTTCTTTAAAACCTACAGGCAAGTGCGTGAGCGTTTTACATGGAAGGGGCTCAAGCATGATGTGCAGAGATATGTCAGAGAGTGTTTTGTTTGTCAACAGAACAAGTAGGAGCATACATATCCCGCGGGTTTACTGCAGCCACTTCCCATTCCTAAACGAAAGTGGGAATGTATTTCTATGGACTTCATTGTGGGTCTGCCTAAGGCCCAAGGTAGAGATTGTATTTATGTGGTAGTGGATCGGCTCACTAAATTTGCTCATTTCTTTCCGATCACTACTACTTTTTCAGCAGTTCAGGTGGCAGAGTTATTTTTCAGGAAGATTTTCAGGTTGCAGGTTTACCCCAGAATATTGAGTGACCGAGATAGTCGTTTTATGAGTCACTTCTAGCAGGAGTTGTTCAGGTTATGTGGCACGGAGCTGACTCCTAGTACTAGCTATCACCTGCAGACTGACAGTCAGACAGAGATTGTTAATAAATGGGTGGGAGGCTATCTTCGGAACTATGTTTCTGCTCAGCAGAAGGCATGGATGAAGTGGATTTATTTATGTGAGTACTGCTATAATTCCACTCATCATATGTCCATTCGCATGACACCTTTTTGAGCTTTGTATGGTTATGATCCACCCAGTTTTTTTGATTTGATGTTCAGTGATAGCAGAATTCCTAATGCAGGGGATTTGTTACAGGACAGTCAGGATGTCATGGGTTCTTTGCGTGATAATAAATAGAGAGCTCAGAATCAGCAGAAACAGTATGTTGATCAGAGGAGGGTGGCTTCTTTTGAGGTTGGGGATATGGTGTATCTGATGTTGCAGCCTTACAGGCAGTCATCTATTCGTAGGAGTGGGGCTGAAAAGCTCAAACCTCGGTATTATGGTCCCTTTTGTGTGGTTAGACGGGTTGGCAAGGTTGCATATGAGCTAGATTTGCCTGATGATAGTAAGGTGCACAATGTATTTCATGTATCTCGTCTTAAGAAGGCATTAGGAAGACATGTTATCCCTTCTTCTGTTTTACCTCCGTTGGATGATGAGGGGAAGTTGGAGTTGGTTCCTGAAGCCATTTTGGATACTAGAGAGAGACATTTGCACAAACGAGTTATCCGAGAATTAACCATGGTTTACCAGTTGAGGATGCTACTTGGGAGTTAGAGGATATTTTACAGCACTCTGGGTTGCAATTGCTTGAGGACAAGCAATCTTGGGGAGGGAGGACTGTGATATCCCCAATTTAGTAGGTGTTTGTATTTGTTGTTGCCAGTTCATCAATGTGATCCCTGTGAGCTGACGGTGAGTTTAGGGGATCTATGTGATAAACTTACTATTTATAGTAAGTCAATTGGGTTTTGGATGTTGTCTTCAGTGTTTGATTAATGTTCATCACCTTGCTCATATTTTTATTGAATTAAGCTTGGCTTAATTAAAAACTATGCTTTAAAGATGTTCTAATTTGAAAGTGTGTGCTTGAAGACACTTTAGTGAAATGTGTATCCTTGAAGCTTCAAATAAGTGTGATGGAAAAGACTCTTTACGGAGATTCATTAAAAGCCTTGTGGATTTCGATTTTTAATCATTCAATTGCTTTTGATATTATTCATGACTTTTGGTGAAGAAGTGCGAAATTGGGAGAATAAGGGTTTGAGCAGGTTCCTTGTAGAAATGTTCATTTCACAAGGATTTAGCACTTTGAATTGGCGGATAATGCCAATGAATTGTGTTGTTTGATCACAGTATTGGAATAAATTGCAGATTGTGATGGTTCTGAGCCGTACGTTTTCTGTCTGGGCTGTACGCAGCTAGTTAATGTGCATTCATTGAGGATTGATAGCTATTCGAAGGTGGAGTTGTATGTTAGTTCTGTTCGAACTATGGCATGATGGTAATATACAAAAAACGTCTACAACTACATTCATGAGACGTGAGACAGGCCGGCATCCATTTGGATTTCTGTAGCAATTTCACATAGCAGTCGTGCTACATATGAATTTGAAAGGTGTCGGTTTATCTAATTACCTTGCAATAATATTTTATATTAAATTGTAATCCGATTTCTTATTTACAAGCAATTCACGATAGTTTTTCTTCAATGTATTTGTTGTCTGCCAAGAAGTTTGAAAATACAAAAAAAAAACATATATATTTTTAAAAATCTTTTAAAACAAGAAATTTCAGAATTCTTCAAGGAAATTCTACATTATTAAATATTGAGCCAGCAAGGCTCTTTACACAATCACCGTACGGACACGACATTGCTGCGCATTGAACATTACACAGTACATTTTCGGAGAAAGAAAGTTCGCCAAGGTCTGGGAACATTACATGTGACAATCAAAGGGTGTTGAAACTAGCCAAAAATCTAATCTTCCACGAGTAGACCAAACATGTTGAGCTTCATTGTCATTTCATCTGCAAGCTTGTAGAAGATGGATTAGTATAGTTGCAATATGTTCCAACTTGAGGACATCCTCACCAAGTCTTTAAGCTCAGACAAGTTTGTAAAATTTAGGGGACAACTTGGTGTAGTTGATAGGATGACCATTAAGGGAGGGTATTAGAGTTAATTATTATTATTTAATGGTCATAAAAAGTATTTAGTGTTTTTAATTAGATTAGATAATTTCTAATTCTGTTTAGTTTACAATTGTTTCTTTTAGAAACATCGTCCTGTAATTAGTTGTATATGCAAACTTTGTTTCATTAATCAAGTATCCAATTACCATAACACCCAAAAATGCATGATATTGCTCAAACTTATTTATTTTTGGTAGAAAACGAGGTTTTCATCAACTTTGTTGAGTTTTTGAAAGGAATTTGAAGTAGAAATCGCGAGTTTTTTTATGTTTTCTAATGAAAAAAACACTGTTTTTTTATAACATGGCCATGAGTTTTATGGCGAGTCCTACGAGCACTCACAAAGTATTGCATCACCGATTAGGATCTCTTTTCACTCAAGAAACTTGATCGCAATGATAGGGTAGTGAGGAATTGGGGTCTAACTCTTGAGTGTGTTTACTTAGATATTATTGTTGCACAACTTGCCAAAAATCTCTTTGGATGAGGCAGCTTGTATAGTACCTAGGTTGTGGAAGTGGCTTAATAGCTCATTGTGGCTCAAGTAAAATTGAACCAAATGTCGACTTTGATGCTTTTGACGAAGATAAACATGCATTTTATTAAGTAGTGAATATGATTTTCACTGTGTATTGACATTGAGCGAGTCATTTTATTATGAATTTATGATTATTTCCATTTTCGCAAATTATGAGGTATTTGAATATTTTGTTTATTGGCAATTATGAGTATCATTGTATATTTATGTATGTATGTATGTACACACATCTATATCTAAACATGTGCCCATAGTTGCAGCTATATCGAAATTGGTAACTTAGCTTCAAAGTGTCATTTCAAATAGGGATTCTAAATTTTTTGGTGCACTTTTTTAATGTTCCCATTTTCCTTCAATTCAATATTGTAGTTGTCTTTGGCTTTTGTGGTGATTGTTAGCCTTGTCTAAGAGGATGTTTTATGTTGGCAATGGACTCATTTGCTCTAGGACTCCTATGCAACTTTCCGAAATGAATTCTAACTTTTTTTGGTTTCTACACAATTGTTGGAGACCATCTAATTTTAGTAAGTCACCTGATCAGCCCTGTTTTGTATTATTGGCTTTAATTTAATTATTTTACCAAGGTTGCTTAATTTTATTAAAATAATCTAGTAAGCACGTTACTGTAATATCATGTTGGAAAGAGGATGGAAAGTTCTAAATCATGGACGCATAAAACGAGGATCTTGCATATCAAATAATATCATTATTTTTATAATAGGGTCTTTTGGAGAAAAAAGGAGTTTTTAATTAAAAAGTTAATTTAGAAAGGAGTATTTTGAAAATTTTGGTGGGAAAAGGATATAAAAAGGTTTTGTGAGCTCATTTGCATTATGCGGGTTATTAGATTTCCTTTTGTGAAACCCTTGCGGTTCTATGGGATTGAACATGGTTCATCTTAGCCTTCCTGGGGACAAAATTCCTCTCAAAGAATATTAATCACAAGGGTGAAAGATCCTCCCTAGTTAATACGGCATGATTCATTGAAGATCGTGGATTGTGCTGAAAGATTTGCTAGAACGATTTGGAGTTGAAGGTTTTATGATTTGCATAATTTTGCCAAGCTTGCAAGTACAGTTTGTGAAAGATTTGTGGACAATAAATAATATTTTATTTATTGTGTATGCAAGGTTTTTGGAGTCAGAAGTGTGTGTAGTGTGTTCTTGTGGTAGAGGAACATAATAAAATAAAATATTTCATATTTGCTAGAAATACCCAGTTGTACCTCTTATTTTGCCCTCAAGAGGCCCTATTAACTTATAATGGAGTAATAATGGTTCATAGCTTGTATAAGGCTCTAAAAATATGAAGAGAGCCTAATGCAGCTTTTGGGATGGAAAACGTGGCATCACAAGAAAGTCCAAGCATTAAAAATAAAATATATATTAATCCATATATCAAAAAATTACATATATATATATATATATATATATATATATATATATATTAAAAAGGGTCGATAACAAGTAGACTTAAATGATGTCAATCATATTGATATTGTATTAAATGGAGTGGATGAAATGGATTCTTCAATGAACATTCTTAAGGTAGTTACTTCAAGTGCTAGTTGTATATTAATGCACTTATAATTTTATTTTTATGGATGGTGTGATTATCCTTACATTTACATTCCAAGCTTCCTGCTTTATTAGTTGTGGATGGAAATTGACATAGTTGATAAAATCATAGTTGGAAAACTCACCAAGGCCTAAAAAAAATTTCGGGAAAAACTTGGCCAATTTTCGGCAAAAAACTCGGGAACTTAAAAAATTGCTTAAATTTAATTAGAAATGTTTTTTTTTTGCAAAATTCAATGAGAAGATGCATCCAATGAGTCAATAAATGAGAACACAAAAGAAACAAGCTTAGTCTAGATATATTTAAACACAAAGTGGGTACAAAATCACATTCTTGTGAGGAATGTTGATGGCTGGAAGCAAAATAGTAAATAATTTATGTAAAACTAAAAGTAAATACATCATTACAATTACATCTTCCTCTTCCCAGCTCTAGTAAAAACTGAGGGAGAGGTAGAACTAGAGGGTCTAGTCCTAGAAGTCTACACTTGGCATGACTGTGCCTCCTCGCTCGATATGTCTGACCCAATCTGTGGCTCGTCCTCCATCCTGGATGTAGCTCTGCCTCTAGCTTCTCCTGGCACTAGCAATGACTACTCATTCAACTCAATGTCATCCAATGTGAAATCATTACAATCACATCTTCCTCTTCGGAGCTCTACTAGCATATAAGGGAGAGGGTCTAATCCTAGAAGAGGAACCCTGTGATGGGCGTGAGTCGTGTGATTGTGCCTCCTATGCATTATATATACAAAAAAATAAGAGAAATATACATAATTGTAAAACTAAGTCATTTCATAGTATGAATCTATGATGCTTGATCATTGATCAATGCCAAATGTCAAAGTCTTCATAACTAGGTCTTAGGTAGTCTTTGTTGGTGGATTTTTTCAAGTCCCTAGGTCCGACAAATGAGGTTTGAGAGATTTTGACCTGTTGGGAAGTCATGACTGTCTGGGGTTTGGGCGAGAGCTAAGCTAAGTTTGTCATAGCTATGGGGTCGAAACCAAGTGATTTGTGATAAAACGAGTTAAAACCCTTCAAAATTCTTTTGCCAGCTTCAGTTTGACCTTAGAAAGCCATGATGGATTGTGGGAGGTAACCTTGCTGAATCCTGAAATTTGGCTAAGTCTGGAATTTTTCAAAAACCCCCAAAATCTAGAATCTGCATCTTAACTCCTATGAAGCTGGAACCTATCTCAAACATCCTAAAAGTATTTATACAAATATAACTTAAAGTATAAGAAATTAAATAAATCAAACTTATACTTAAATGTTATATTTATATAAATCCTTCGACCCCTGAACTGGAAAATTGGAAACTTTCCTCCTCTACTCAAAGACCAAAATGCTGCAAATGAAAGACTGCCCAAAAATGTCGTTTTCAGCATTCAAACCCTAGCATTGTCGTGCAGGAGAGTTTTTTTTAAAAACTCGGCGACTTCCTTGGAAAAACTCGCAGATTACTCTGCAAGTTTTTGGCTGAAAAGCTCGCCGAGCTAAAAAACTCAGCGAGTATTTGGCACTTAGCGAGTATGCCCACTATGGATAAAATCATATGATATTGAGAATGAAATGTAGAAATTTCTCTCGCCGGTCCCATCATGACCTTTTCTCCCTCTGATGCTGCCTCCAAAAATGAAACACGTCTGCACTAATAACATAAAAAATCCCTAAAAATGTGTGTTTCCCTTTTTGTGTCTGTTATGTTTTTCTTACTGCTGATTTTCTTTCAAAAAATCATGCGATGTTTGCAATTTTTTTCATAAAAAACACTGCAATTTTTCTGAAATGTCAGCCCCAATATTATGCGCAATTAAATCGTTTGCTCCTGCATATTGCAATATTTGCGATACTTTCGCAATTTTTTCAACTATGCATCTAATTATAGTAAGTCACCTGATTGGTCTCATTTTACATTATTCATCATCTGTATCATTCCAATGCAATCAAATTTTGATTATGGTGCTTTTCAACAATCTCTGCAACTCGGGTGTATTATTGGCATTAATTTAATTATTTTACCAAGGTTGCTTAATTTTATTAAAATAATTCAATAAGCACCTTTGTGTAATAGCTCATTGGAAAGAGGATGAAAAGTGTTAAATCATTAATGCATAAAACAAGGTTTTTTTGCATATGAAATATTATCATTACTTTTATGATAGGATCATTTGGAGCAAAAAAAGAATTTTTTTATTAAAAAGTGATTTTAAAAAGAGTCTTCCAGTTTGTTTGGTGGGAAAACTATATAAGGAGGTTTTGTGAGCTCATTTGCATTATGCAGATTATTAGATTTTCCTCTTGTGAAACCCTTGTGGTTATGTGAGATTGAACTTGGTTCATCTCAGCCTTCCTAAAGGCCAAAATCCTCTCAAAGAAGATTAATCACAGTGGTCAAAGATCCTCTAGTTAATACAACATTGTTCACTCAAGATCATTGATTGTATTGAAAGATTTGGAGTTGAAGGTTTTATTATTTGCACAGTTTGCCAAGTTTGCAAGTACAATTTGTGAAAGATTTGCAAACAATAAATAATTTATTATTTTTTGTGTATGCAAGATTTTTGGAGTCAGAAGTTAGTTCAGTGTGTGTTTATGGTAGAGGAGATTTTTTTGTCATGCCCACATACTCGAACTCGTTTCTCATACCTGCACCTGTACCTAAATCGGCAACTCATCTTAGTAATCCAAAGCATCGTGGAAAAGAAGCATTTCCCCAAGTTTGACGAGTTAGCCACTAGTTATAAGAGGCAAAGTCACCAAATGTTGAAGCAAAAACATTCTCACCCTTTGGAAAAATTGACACAATCACCTAAAGTGGTAAGCTATTTCTTTGTGAAATCAACAAACTAATCTTTGTGCATGAAAAACATGGAATATAAGGGATTTCGTCTTTTCATCTCATTTTCCAAGCATTGGTTTGCATTTTTCCAAACTCTTTAGGGATGTATAAGAGGTTATTTCAACTAGTGTTGCAAGAGCCATCAAGACTTGCCTGGACTCAACAAGTCTCAAGGCGAGTAGGTCAAAACAAGACTCGGGGACTCATGAACCGAGTACCTTGCAAATCTTGTTTGACTCAACGAACTCATTAAAAATAGGTAGGTCTAGCATAGAAATTAGAAATGCTTAAAATGTTAAAGCATGCAAGTCAAGCATTTTTTTGAGAGTTTGAGGACTTTTGGAGGGTGGGTAAAAGTAATAAATTTGTGAAAAAAGGCATGTGCTATGAGATTTTGGTGGTGTCGAAGGCTTTAATTTGGGCTTAGTGGTGAGGAGCACTAGGCACCACCCCTCAACCCCACTCTATATCATGACAAGGAGTGCACTAAGGGTGCTACTTCTTTACCCTACAAGGGGCATTGCCCCTAAACCCCACAAGGGACACTATTCTTTGATTCCATTGGGGGCACTACTCCCAAATCCCTAACTCTAGTTTTGAAAAACAAAAAATGAAATCTTCTTGGGCCATGGTAAATGGAAGGGCAACATTTTTTTATTTTCTTGACTTTTTTCCCAATTAAATCCCTAATTATTAGATCACATTTATACTTCCAATTTTCAAAGTCAAACTAAGTAATGTTCCTAAGGCTATAGAAACATTTGCAAACATTTGCTAAGCTATTAATGCTAGGGTGAGTGATACAAGCTCCTTTCTACCATAGTTCATGACTTCATATTGTGTTTTTTGTTTTTGATACCATACATACCATATTCCATGAGTTTTGTACACTTTAAATAGTTGACAATATTTACATACCTAAAAATGTTTGTTCCTTCAACTAAAATCTACTTTTATACTAATATGATTGATGTATGCTTGTGTATGTAACCAAAGTAGCTTCTATTTGATTAGTTCATTGTGTCATTTGAGTTTATTTATTGAAGGATGCATGATACAAGTTGTAAATCCTAAAAAATCTCTATATTTCATGGTTTAAACTTTTTTCAATTTGCCAAGTCTACACCAAGTCTAAGTCTTGCAACTATGATTTCAACCAGTTTTGAGCACTACATATGGATCAATACTCATGTTTATTTACCTTTGGAGCAAGTGGTTTGCATACTAGTTACATTTTTGGAGCAAGGTTTTGGAGCAAGGTTTTGGAACAAAACAACTGAATAGAGGTTGTACAAACTTGTTTAACTTTCTAAAGAGCTTTGTAGGTCGAATTCAAACCACACATCATTGTACTTGACTATAGTTGATTTTTGCATAGTGGAGATGAGTATTTTCCCATCAAACTAAAGTTTTTCCCCTATTTAGGGTTTCTGTAAATATCATGTCTATGTCATTGTCATATGTTTCCTTGTTTTTGTTTTCATGTTTCCATGCTTGTGATGATGTTCGAATTCAAAATACATGATTGTCCAATGATTATAGGACTAAAAACACTAAAAATTGGTTATAATAAGGTGGTTTTGAATAGTCAGGACATAGATATCCTTGATTGGTAAGTTGTTTAGGAGCATCCTATTTAATTTATGGATTGTGATAGCCCATACATTTTTCTCCCCTAAAATGTTCTTTTTTATAAAATGTAAATCATACAATCATAACAAGGGAACACCTCGATGTGAGCTGAGGCCAAATGAAAATATGATTTCTTGGCCTCCCTATCATTTCATCATCTATGCTTACTTCCTCAAGGAAAGCATGAATATGAACAATATCTTTAAAATGAAAATATAGTGCAAAGTAATGTTTTTACTTCAATTCTTCAGCCAAAAGGTTGGTGTCTTCAATATCCATTGCAGGTGGCTGAACAAGAGTTATATCCTTTCCCTTTTCTATATTCTTACTAGAAGCCAGGGTTATATCCCATTTTAATTTGTTGCTTGATAGAGGCAAGTAGTATTGAATTCTTCGATCATTGAGTATCCTGTTGTTGGTTGGACAACAATACTCATTACATTGCAAAGCTTAGAGGCTTAAGCACTTTCACAAAGATAATAAATGAAGGAGATGACACACCGAAAAATTTAAATTAACGGCAGTGCCAAGCATTAACACTCAGGATTGATAGTGCTTTCATAAAGAAAAGAACGGCTTGCATGCGCCCACACACAAACTTTAAAACCAAGACCACGGAAGCAGTTTTCTGTATTAAATTGGGTAGTGGTTAATCTCAAGGTAAGTTTTGCCAGATTGGATCAGAAGATCAATAGTGTGCATCGCACCAAAATTACCTTTACAATAAAATAAGTTAGAAATTTACATCCTCAAAATAACCTAGGGGTGCATAGGATGCAAACATGTGTTCTTGTTCCACACGCCCCCATGTTAATTATATTTTTTCGAGGAGCTCCAAACTCTCAATCATGTACAGTACTCCACAAGGTGTGAAGCTTTTGGTTATGATTCTATGAAGAGCATGGAATGGTGACACTTGCTATTGTTAGATGAGTAAATTACTAAATACCGTCCAGGACATAACCCAGAGATGCCAAAAGAATAGTGCCAAGGAAAATAGAAGAAGGCTCAGCATAGTCCCATTTATAGATTTCATTGTAAACGGGCATGACCATAACTATTGAGTACCATAATTAAGTGAAGGATAAAAAGAATATGAAAATTGTAGATGTTTAGACTGATGTCTTTGCAGTTGCATTACACTTTCCTTCCTACTTTACACTACTATTTATGAGTATTTAACTCTTTGCTGGATGTAGAAATGTAGAAATGTAATGAAAGGTTTTTGTATGTTACTGTGTTTAGTTCAAATTATGCAGTTATGTCTACTAATAAATAATTATGAGGATGAATGTTCAGGTATTCTTTAGACTATGGCATGTTCCATTTCTGCATTGCAAATTCAGAGTTTGATTGGCGAGAGGGAACGGAACAATACAAGTTTATTGAGGAATGCTTTGCATCTGTTGATAGACATAAACAACCATGGCTTATCTTCATTTCACACCGCATTTTGGGCTACTCCTCTGCATCTTGGTATGCAGAGGAAGGATCATTTGAAGAGCCTATGGGAAGAGAGAGTCTTCAAACACTATGGCAAAAGTATAAAGTGGACCTTGCCTTTTTTGGTCATGTTCACAGCTATGAGCGAACATGCCCCATTTATCAAGTAAGTAATTTATGATGCTTCTGATGAATAAATGTAAATTGAGTGGTGCTTAATGCTTTTTCCTTATTGTTGTATCCTTTTAAAAGTGGACTTTTCTTGGCGTATTCAAATTTTTGTTGAAGATAGATTATTAGACTTACAGACTTATTAAAGACATTGTCTTCTTGTGGTGCAGAACTATTGTGTGAGTGATGAAAGAGTTAATTATAGGGGTACTTTTAATGCAACTATTCATGTTGTGGTTGGTGGTGGCGGGGCAGCCTTGGCTGACTTTACCACTTTACAGACCAGTTGGAGCTTTTTCAAAGATTATGATTTTGGATTCGTGAAGCTTACAGCTTTCAATCATTCCTCTTTGCTGTTTGAGTACAAGAAAAGTTCAGATGGGAAAGTATATGATCAGTTTTGGATTACAAGAGAATACAAAGACATTCTTGGTTGTGACACCATTGGTAACTGTCCATCTACAACCATGGCTTCATGACTAACTTCTTTCTTGCCTGTTGTTCAGCACTATTGTTCTTTAAAAAACTAGGATTGAATGGGTAACAGAATAATTCTTTTGTTTTACAATGTGTTCTAGATTCAAGGACACCCTTAGTATCTAAAGGATGTATAATGTATAACCAACATATCGGTTCAGTTATGATCTACCATTAGCTATTTACCAAATTTATTTAGCATTTTCAAAAAAGAATTCAGGCAATGTGTTCAATTTATTTTCAGTTGCATTGATTGTGCTTGGTGAACAAAACTATAAATGTTATGCGCACAATGAAATGCAAGGTACTAACAAAGTGGAAACAGATAAGGAGCCCTCTATTTATTTTTAAAAATGTATATTTTATAATTCAAAGTAATAAAATAGAAATGAAATACAGTCGAGCACTTGGTTTTATTCATCTTTTGTATTTTGTGAAAAAATTTATTTGCTTTCATCTTGAAAGTTTTGTATAGCTAGTATAAGACTTGTAGGCACCCTATCAGCCTGCAGAAAAAATTGATAGTATCATATAAAAGCTGCCATTTTCAGGACCACAGTGTATTACAAATTTTGCTAGGGCTAAAGGGACCAAATTCCAAAGAACAAAGGGGACATGAGCTCGTCACATAGCCATTGCTTGCCAAGCTCTACAATTAGTCACAACTTCAAAAAAGTCATTGCTCAAAATCCACGCAGATTTGCAAAGTTCTTTAAGGAGATTTCACGAGACCTTAAAATGGACTTAAAATTGAGTTCTCGGACATAGGAAAGCTGAAAACCAGCAGGATCTATGAAACTTTACTAGTGCCCAAACTTTATGGTGGCTTTTCCCACTAAGTTGGAATAGAAATGGATTTTCCAAGGAGGAACCTAGCGTATGAGAAAATTGAGATTATTCATGAATAACTGGTCACCAACCATCAACCCAATAGATGACTTGTAAGATCCCCTACTAAATTTTTCAACCTTTTTGCTCCTTTTGCATCACATAATTTGTTAAGAGTTTCTGTTAAGGGTTTTGGTTTGTCTTCCTTTATTAATTTCTGTGTATGCATGTATCAACTCTGTGTTTGTTCTTCTGAGTTAATATGCTGATTGCAATTAAAATGGTACTAGTCTATAATACCATATGCATCGTCGAATAGACATCCAACTGAAGTAACAGAACAGAAATAAAGTATTTGCAGGAAACACAGTTTATATTAATGTAGATGGTTGTCATACATTAACAGAAAAAAAAAAGTTCTGCACACACTTGCGATTTAGAGTCCTTAGAAAGATTACAAATGATTTGCTCAGTCAAACTTTAGCAGATGTGAACTGAAATATCCTTACTAAGGATTGATAAACAAAATGCTTATTCCTGATGCAAATAGATGTATATTATTGAACTTTTACATTAAAAATCAAACCCAGAACTGATAAGGAATTTGCAGAAAGAAGATTTATCATTCCGTCAAGAGTAATACCCAACTATATTAACCAAACATGCAGAACGGACCCTTAGCTGTTCCATGCATTGACACCGAAACTATTAACCATCGCTAAGATAGAATCGGACAAATGCAGAGCTGATAAGCTGGCTGACTGTTAGCCACTGCTGAAGAAGAAATCTGAAACTGATGGACGAATCACATGCCAATCCTGGGTGGACATCCAAGGCGGCAGGCTGGGGTTTGCATCCCAACTGACGGCAGAGTTGCAGAGCAGAAAATCACAATATCAATAACCTCCTCCAAAATAGCGTTCAGCCTTATTTAACAACTTCAATACTAAAACTGGCGCCCTGACTGAAAATTGGATATTAAATAATCCTTTCCACAAATATTTCAATTAAAACCAATGTCTTCACTTTAAATAAACTAATAGAACCACGGCCCCAACTTATGACTGAAAAATAGGAGCACTTAAGTGAACTCGGGCCCGCCATCAAAGTAACTCAAAATTACCTCCTTATTCAAGAAATCGACTAAGTGTTGGAGGGAGGAGAAAACACTCAGCTAAAAAAACCCCAGAAGCAACAGTAGCCTATGATGGGGACATGACGTAAACATTTCCCTTGGATCACCAGCTCAACATATATTTTTGTTGAAATCATTTGCCATTGCACCAAAAGCTCGAACTATCAATGCCCGATACAAATGTCAGATTTAACCCGATCCACAGGAGGCGGTTAAGCCATGTCACAAATCTCCAAGGAGGTGCTGACCACCAAGTCAACAATCTCCCCCTCAGCACCGACTGAGCCTTCAGCCCCAACTGAAGGGAGACTCGAACTCGTGACCCAAGGCTCTGATACCAATTGTTGGAATCATTTGCCGTTGCACGAAAAGCTCGAACTATCAATAATGTCATATGTATACAATTGTAATAACAGACTACACACTACTTGTTGACCTTTGCCAAACACACTTCATCAAATACACCAATGTCCAAAAGATATGCAAGCAAATCCAACTTGAATATGTAATCATGGTAGGTGAGAAGATATTTCACAAGTGACTACATCTTCTTGACAGGGGTAAGAGAAATTACCATCATTAACTCCCCTTGAGTCCTTTTTCAAAAGATCAAGATGACAACATATGTTCAAGAGATGCATAACGCATTTTTATAGATTCTTTTTTAACAACTTCTTGAATATGTTTTCTTCTCCAAACCATGAGAGTTGCTTTCTTCTTTTCACCTTTAGAAGATATATTCTTGCAAAATTTTTCTCTATGTCCAAGGTTTTTACATTTGAAACATCTCATAACCTCATTTTTCAAGAACGCATTTGATTTTATAGACCATCTACATCTTGTATCCTTGTGACCAAAACTATAACATTGTTGATTCAAGAAAGAATTTCCTTTTGAATAACCAAACCATCTTTTATCAATGTTTCTACAAGTCGCAACTTTATGACCATATGCATTACAACCATAACAATAACCTTGAAAAGAATGATTATATCTGACTGTTTGATTATGCAAAGGATATGGAGATCTGAATGAACCTCTTTTGTGATTATTATCTAACTTCATCTTCTCTTTAGGTGCAGCATTATGGTGACTCAAATCAGTCTTCTTCTTAGGTATTTCCTTGAATGTGAATTCCTTCCCATCTGTGGTTGCAAATGCTGTCTTGTGTTTAGAACCATTTGAAGAGCTTTGTCCAACATTGTATCCCAAACCTATAGGTTCTTTAGAATGCCTTTGCTTGTCTAACATCTCATTCAACATATTAGTACTGTGATCAAATTTGTGATTGTTCTTTGATTGGTTCTTGACATGTTCAAGTTCTTTCTTTAAAGAAACAACATCTCCTTCAAGCTTTAAACATTCAATCCTTTTGATTTCCAAATCATATGTAGTTTCATTTGTTATTCTTTTAAGTTCTTCTACTTCAGTTTTCAAATCTACAATCATGTTGTCCTTAAGAACTTTCTCTTTCAATAGAGAATCATCATTATCTGAATTTTCTTTCAAAGATATAACCTCATTTTCTAGTTTTTTGCACATTTCATCTTTTTTATTCAAGTTAACTTCAAGTTCCTTAATAATCTTTGATTTATCAACCATTTGAACATTTAGAAAATCAATGATCTTTCTATCCTCATCATGACTTTTAATTGTAACCTTGAGATCATGATTTTTCTTTCTAAGGCTCTTGATTACATCTAGGGCTGACAGTACATCTTCTTCAAAACACACCACACCTTCACCTTTTGCTTCTTGTTTAATCGAGACATTAAACACATCTGCAACACAATCTTTAGCATCAAGATCATTAGTCAAATTAACAATATCAAATTTAGAATCTAATTCCTCTTTAGGCAAATCCTTCATCTTCTTATTTCTGCACTTCTTACCCATAGTATTCCTTCTACCAAGACCAACCCAAGACTGTTAAACCTAACATAGGGAACCTCACTCTGATACCACTTGTTGGAATACCGGGATCACTAAGAGGGGGGGTGAATCAGTGATCTATAAAATGTTTCCCTTTTCAACTTTAAACTAATGATGTATGTGCATTAATTACTTTAACATCATGAGTCATGTATGTTTTTAAATGCAAGGTAAAATGAACAATAAAACCAATGTACACAATCAAATCATGAACACCATATTTATAGTGGAAAACCCCACAGGGTCAAAAAACCACTTTCTCAAATTCTTTTATTATGCCTTTGAAGCAATCAATTTCAGAGCTACAACTTTGGGAAGCACCAACACCCTTTTTCATTTAGGAGCTACAACTCCAAGGAACACCCATCCCTAACTCCTGAAGCACCCACTTCACAATAGCAAGAAGCACCCACTTCCCTTACATTTGAGAAGAATAATATTAAGAGGTGTTGTGAGGTTTTCACACCATCGCCCCAAAATATTTGGGAACCCCCAATTTTTATTTTTTTGAGCAAGCCTTGGCAATTTTTTTTAGATCCGAGAGTTTGGGTGCCTTAGCAAATTTTGGGTGATCTAGAAGTTTTGGAATGAGAATTTACACCTTGGATGTTTTTAAAGTGCCTGGGGGGGTATTGCTTATTTTCACCTTGTGCGAAACGTTGATTTTCTTAAATAGTCGATTTTGTCTCCAAGCCAAATGAAATTTGATGAGAAAATTTTATTTTAATATCTGGCGGGATAAAATTGTAAATTTTGGACTTGATTAAATTTTGAAAATTGATGAAATTGAATAACTTGAGATTTTCAAAATTTAATTGTGAAATTGGATATTTTTGGAAAAATCTTGTAAATTGTTGGTGGAGAAAAGTGGAAATTAAATAAAAATTTGATATTAAATTGCCAAATTTGAGTTTAATTGCCAAATAGAGATAATAAATTGCAAAATATAAAAAATTAATGGCCAAATGGAAATTAAATTGCTAAATGATTTTTTGGATTGCAAATTAAAAAAAAAAAATTAAATTGCCAAGTGGGATTTTTGAAATTTTAAATGGGAAATGAATAAATGAAAATTTGAAATTGTTTAAATTGTGATTGGCTTGCAAATTTTAATTAATTTTGGTGAGGTTGTTGTGATTAAATGCATTTATTTGGCAATTTTAAAATAATTAAAATCATATTTTTGGGCTGAGTGTTTGTAATTTAAAAATTTAATTTGGGCTCCTTTGTGTGTTAAATTCAATGTATTTTAAGGCCTAAGAGGTGTGAAATTCAAGGCAAGTTATTGGGTCCACAATGGGGAAGGTTTAAAGCTATATTAGAGGCCTAAATGACCTTTTTTCAAAATTTCAATTTTTGGGTCTTTGATAATTTCGGATTTGGCTAATTTAAATCCATAATTTTGCACAATTCAATGCAAGTGGCTTTTTTAATTTAAATCTGTCCTTTCCTTAAATTAAATATTTTTTTTGAGGGGCCATGGCTTGGTTAATTTCAATGTTTAGGGGCCCCATATGGATTATTTTTTTGAGTGGCCCAATTTCATTTTAAAAAGGAAAATTAACATGCTATTGCACAGATTTTTATTTTTACAATGGGCTGGCCCAATTTTAAATTAAAATTAAATACCCAAGGCTATGTGATTTAATGCATTTAATTTGGGTTATATGTTTGGCAATTTAATTAATTTTATTTTCCCTCCAATGCAGGTCAGCCCTATTTGAAGAGGCAAAAAATTAGTATAAAGGGAGGGCTTGGCTCCTCATTTTTCTCATTCATTTCTTGCTTGTCTCTTGGCAGCCAAGGAGGAGCTCTTGGAGCAGCAAAAGAGCAAAATTTTGCAATGAGTGCATTTTTGGTGTTGTCTTCTTCTTTTTTGGAGAAGAATTTGTTGGTGTAGAAGGCAAGAGGTTCAGATTTGCAAATATTAAGGCTCAGATTTGTCAATTCTCAGGCATCCACACTCAGATTTTCAATTGGCAAGGTGGCAAAGTTCAGATTTGTGATAGAGGAGGAGTTTATTGATAATGATTCATAGCGAGATTTTGAAGGGAAGAGATCTTCTTGTGGAGACAGAAAATTTTTGAGAATCAAGCTAAGCCAATTACAATTCCGGGAGATCAAGAGGAAGTTATCAAGCCAAAGAAAACCGGTGAGTGGCCTATCTTTTCCTCTCTCCTTAATTGCTTTCATTTCATTGGTGCTAGTTTAGGTGTTGAAAACTAATTTCAAGAGTAGAGTTAGGTGTTTGGTTAGTAGGTTGATTACTTGATTGTCTTGATTAACTTTTTTCCCTCAAGTTCTTGCTTGCATTTCATCATTGCATTTCATCTTAAGAGGAAGATTTGGAGTGATAAGTGTAGCCCATCTTAAGGTAACGGCGGGGAGTGATAAGTGTAGTATTCCACCCCTAGGCGAAGATTGGAGTGATAAGTGTAGTCCATCTTAAGGCAAAGGCGGGGAGTGATAAGTGTAGTTTGCATCATTGCATTTCATTTTAGGGGAAGAATTGGAGTGATAAGTGTAGTCCATCTTAAGGTAATGGCGGGGAGTGATAAGTGTAGTATTCCATCTTATAAGCGAAGTTTGGAGTGATAAGTGTAGTTTCATCTTCATTGTAGAAACGGCGGGGAGTGATAAGTGTTTAGGATGAATGATGCCAATGCAAGCAAGCGACTCAAAGGATTAATGCTGAAATAGGAGACAAGGAAGTCATGATACCCAATTCCAACTTCCGCTCAAAATTGAAATGCGTTGGAGACACCAACATTGGTACCTTTGATATGATTCAATTAAGAGAGAGGTTGAGAGACAGCCAGTCACCTGTGGCAAAGAGGATCAAATAGTATGGATTTGTGTAAGGAAGTGTTCAGTCTACCCCAGCAACAGACATGATACGACAGAATTGGTTACATCAAGTCATCAAGGCTCACAAAGTCAGATTGCAAATCAGAGTGCAGCGCCTTCATCGTGCTTCTCAGTCAAATTTCGGGCTCTACTAAAGGTACACAGTTTGATTCTTGGATGTTTTATTTTATTGAAGAGATTGGAAATGATAAAAGAAAAATTGATTGGATTAGGATCACTAACATGAATTTAGAGTTGCAACTTAAATAGTACAAAATCGGGGGCAAATCCACATGGGGTCCTACTTCTTCAATTTGGGTGCAAGACTACTAGTGATGCTTTTCCAGTCGAACCAAATCCGATTTTGGGGAGATGCACTGCACCAGTATGGTTGAGGCAAGTACTTATGCCAAAAGGGCAAGGTTGTGGCAGTTCGAACAGTTGAAGGCAGTCAAGGGTTAACCAAGGAGGAAAGCATTGATGAAAGCAGTTGATGAACTCAGTGATGGGTGGATTGTGGAACAATCAAGGAGATATGGTGAGGGCAGGTGCCCAAAACCCAAGGTTATTGAAACAAAGATGCATGCATGCAGATCAAATCCAAATAGGAAGGTTAAAAATGGCAAAGTATTGAAGTAAGGAGGAAAGTGATTGAAAGGTTGAGGGAGGTCAAGTTTGATTTCAAGGCGGTGGCTAAGAGCAAGGCTCTTAAATTGCACAAGGTTCACATCCAGGCAAGCCACCAAGGTCAAGGCAAGATTACCCCAAGTGCATGGAGACCTCACCCTTTCGAGGTCAAGACATCAAGTACAAGCAAGTTCAAGTAGTGGTGAGAAAATTTCTAAGGACAAGCTCAAGCATCCAAGGCTTCATCTCATCTCAAGGATTAATGAACTTTATAAGACAAGGTTGAGGAGGTGGCAATTTCATGTGCATGCAATCAAATCATGCCAAGTGTCCTATGTTCTCATTGGTAGACAGATTATTGTAATTTTCTCATTGGCCCACAAAGTTGGTGCCCTCATGTAATTGGTTGAAAGATGGTAACCCTAATTAGGGTTTGTAAGGTTTAATCTTGGCCCTTGATTTTGCCTCTTAATCTTGGCCACTTGTTGTAATTTTGAGCCTCTATATAAGGCCATTTGTACTCATTTGTAAAGAGAGTTATGTTGGAGAAATTGTTGCCAAAAAATACTATCAAAATTGTTCTCTATTCATTGTTGTGACTTGCATGGTGGATATACATGATCATTTTGGTGTATTTGCATGGTTCTTCTCATCTCTCAAATTAAAATAGGATTTTATTTCATGTTGTTAGAATAGAAGTAGATGGCTAGTTTTATGGTGATATTGGTAAATGTTTGATAGGGATCTATATACTAGGCCACTAGCATCCTAGCGGCTTGTTAGGAAGCCTTGTGTGGTAATCTAGTCCAATTGCTCCCAAGTTCTACTTGCATTTCATCTTTCCGCTTGTACTTCAAGTTGGGTTGGAAGATAGGTGTTAGTGTGAAAATCCTAAGAGTATCCCTTAAAATCATTGCACCAATGGAGGTAGTGCCACTGGCAAGCTTTCATTAGGTTGATCCCCGTCCATTTGCCAATCTTTCCATTCCATAGGAGTAGTAGTAAAGCAATCAGTAGTTCAATAGTTGAAGTTGAGAAGTTGAAGTTCGAAAGTTTGACGAGCAAAGTTGGAAATGATATAAAAGAAGAAAGTTATCTCATCATCATCATAGCGAAAGTTTGACATCCTCAAGTGAACAACGTAAGCCTGCCGAAGTGATTACCAGCAAATCACATTTATATAACTGAGTTAGTATCCACAGGTGTAAGGAACCTTGGAGTATTCTTATATACTTTTCAAGAGAGGGTTGAGTGTTTGATACGCTGTATCAAGTATTTCAATTGCTATATGTTATGTAGTGGTACAAAACTCACATCAACAAGAGGGTTACTCTGTTTCCATTCATTTAACTTATTACAAAAATAACTCTCCCCTTCACAATCTGTTCTCATCAACAATATTCAAAACAATATCTTTTCATCCTTTTAACAATGCATACTCAATGTATTCAATCTTTCATGTAACATTCATGACAAACATGCCAAGTTTCAAATTCTTAAATACACCTGCATATACAAACTGCTACCATATGTTTAATGTCCTTTTTCATCTGTTTCAATTCACAATATTCCCAAACCAATCATCAGTACTTTCTGATACAAAACAATCTGAATCAGCCAACCAATTCACATTTCTACAAATACAAAACATCAACAATTCCAATTCTGTATTTCAAAAACTGATCAACAAATATTCTGTCATTAGTTACTTCCTGTCACCAGAAAGACAAGTAACAGTTATAGTGATAAAGTTCTGAACTTTCAAATCTGCAACTTGTCAATATATATTCTAGTCAATAATCACTGTCTAGAATCACGGTTTAAGACTCTTTATCAACCTGCAACCAAATCTGATCACAATATAAATCTGAAATAAATATTGTCTCAATCAACTTAATATATGCATTTGAATATGTTTAAACATAAGAAACTTTGAGATCACCAACAAGAGGAAATTAAAATAGGAGATCAAATCTGCATTTATACCGAGAACAAATTTTCCATAAACTTATGTAGACCTTCATCAGTGAAATCTACTTGTACTTCAACCTGCATCATAAACACTCAGTCGTATTCAATTCTAAAATCAGACAATCAGTCAATGTTTATGAACAACATTCTGCATTCATAAAATACCACAGAACTTTCTGATATGTTTGTGACATGATCAGATTTAACTCAAGAACCCTTATAATAGTGTTTAATCAACATTAGATATATTCATGCATATTCAATATTGATGTTAACCAATCACTATCTCATTCTAATCTGCCCTGCATAAATCAGTGATAAACATTTTATCATATTGCTAAAACTTCAATCACAACAACCTTCATCCTTATCAAACCTTAATCATTCTATCCAGACATTTGTATATAGAGCATTGGTGATCTGCTCAGGTTTTCATATTCATTATTCTCATTCCACTTTCAAAAACAATTCACGTCCATCCACCTGTAAATTTTTCTTCAGTTACTTGAAGCTAAATACCATATGTTCACTCTGTAACAAATGCCACTTCTATAACTAAAGCAATCTGAATGAACTTAGAAAACCACCGGTACCATTTTTCAAAGTCTTTGCACTTTTATAGAAATCTAATAACATGGGTTGAAAAACTGATTGTTCTTGTCCAAAACCGTAAACTACTTGCTAACTGATTTGTTTAAAAATGAAATAGAATTATCATTTTTGGAACTTGCTTTTGAAATCACTAATAGCAAATCGGTTGTTAAAAAAAATAAAAATCATTAACTTTGTTAAAGAATCAGTTAGAAACCGATATCTTACAATCCATTAATGTTTCAATAAAAATCGGTTGTCTTATATTCAAAAAGCATTGAAATCAGTTGGAATGAATAAACTGAAACCTTTTAAAAAAAAGATCCATTACTGTTTTAAATATTTAAATAATCATGGTTGCTTATAAAGTATAAACCAATCTCTTTAAATAAAACTTTTATACTTCCAGTTTTTTGATGCGTATCTTTTCTTTATTCACATTCACCAAAGTGATTTAATTTCTTTTCTTCAACCTTATGTATTTCTAAATTGTCCCATTGATAACTTGTCTTCGAATAAGAATGAAGTAGATTTTACAAGTCTTTAACAAGAGTCCCAAATGTAGAATTTTTGTGCTCAACATAGAGATTCTCCAAAATAACTAACTCTTCATCTTGGCATCATTTTATTGTGTATACAGTCTATTGAATTGAACTAATGATGATAAACCATAACACTTGTGCAACATGTTATCAACATTTTAAGTCCACTCCAACATTATCATTTTTGACATCAATGACAAACATGCCAAAGCTCAACAATTTTGTCCGAGACTTATGTGCACAGAAAAAAACCTTCAGTCGTTGTTCTTAGGAAGTGGTCAAGCCAAAATGAATGGTCACTCCCAATATGATGATCTATATTTCAACACCAAACTTTTCTTGTTACGCCCAGCTCCTTCAGTCCCACACTAATCATAAAGTCACACGCAGGTTATAGGCTAATGCCAGCCAGTCCTTAGTTGCTTAGAACACTAATACCTTCATGCCTTAGCATTGATTTTCTCCAGTCGAACTTGTAGCAAGGTATTATGTCAGCTAATACACACGTTTCACCCAATGAAGATTTATTGTCGCCCAGTAATTGCAAGAATAATCATTGCTTCAAATCTCCAAAAGACAACAATAAACTTCAAACACCTAGCCAAATCATTCCTTCATTTTTAATCGCTCAATTCAAAATATTAGCTTCAGTCAAACAATTGATTCTAGCCGCCAACTCAATATGCTTTTATTTCTCGAGTCACAACGTCCTACTAGAAAGCTATAACTCGGCCAGCAGATGCAAATCGACCAAGTTTATAGCTATCCACGTTTGCAGAAAATGTTCAATATTGGCATTCTTGTCTTCTTTCCTAACATGCCAGGAATACCATGTCAACATGAGAGATTTTGAAAGAATTCAAAAGCATTTAATCATGTGTAGTCTTAAAGTCAAATCTACAATTCTCTTTGAGATCCTTTTGGCCAAAGGGGAGTGTTTCTAGTGGAAGCATCCACAATAATATGCTTGTGATATTGCTATAGGATTCAACTATGTAGTTTTTGAGTCAAACTCATTGACCCATATTTCATGAGTAATGGTGTGAACCCATCTCTCATGAGAATGAATGGAACACTTAGCACTCATTGCATCTAGGTGATGCTCATAGAGGCAAAGCACTTGGCCTTTATGGGAGGTCACCCATCCCATATTACTCTGGCTCAAGCTCACTTAACCATCGAGTTTCATCCAAGGTTAGGCCCACTTAGCTTGCAACACCATTTGCAAAACCTTCAACAAGTGTTGTGCCTTATGAACCATTCATTATAGAACCCCTCGAGCTCATCAATTGGTAATTAGGAGATATCTCCCACTTATCAATAATATGTTTGTTAAGCTACTTAAAAAGGGTTAAAAGAATTAATAAACGTAGCTGGCCTAAAATGGTTGTTGACAAGTTAGACCAAAGGAGGAAGACTTGGATGAAGCAAAACAAGAAGTGGATGAAAGGGACACTAAACCACAGGATTGCCCTAATAGAGATGATGAGATAAAAAATAGTGTTAGAAAAATTCAAGACTTATATGTGGACAAAATAAATTGGTTGAAAAAAGAACGTTATATTAGAGAGTTCAACCCCTTGTGGAACATGATGAAAGATCTTATTTAAAGGCCTCAATTAAGGGAAAATCAAGGATTTTAGTTGGTCAATTGAGGACTAGGTCACATAATCTCAAATATGAGATAGGTAGATGGATGGTACTCAGGAAGATTGGGAAGAACGAATGGGTGGTTGGAACTGAGTAATGGTTAATCCTTGCTTGTCTAGCATATGAGGATATTTGTATTCAATTTGGAAACATTTTGCAAGTAGACAATCTGAATGAGTTCTTTGAGGAGACGAGGATCCACAATATCTTAAGTTTCTTACTCAAGATCTCCCTATTAATGATTAGAAATTCAAATTGCTTCAAAGCATTTTATCTGAGAGAAGAGCATATCTTTCTAATCGAGATGATAAGTTAATTTGGGCACCATCAAAGGTTGGACTATATTCCACCAAAGAGGGGTACAGGGCTTTGCAGCAAATGGAATACATCAAGAGTAAAAATATGGCTTACTCCTTCTGCTAGAATAATCTAGTCTTACCCAAAGCAAGTCGTTTTGCATGGCTAGCATTGAGAAATAGAATTCTAACTAGCGATAAGCTTGTCAAGTTAGGTATTACGCAACCTTTAAAATGTTGCCTTTGTGATGAAGAATATGAAACAAATGATCATTTGTTATTGAAGTGTAATTTTTCTTACCATTGTTGGTCCTTTATACTTCAAAAACTAAATCTTTATGCCTTTGCCTAACAACCTGTGGGACTTGTTTGATTCTTGGTTGTTGTTCTATTCAAATTCAATGTTTTCTTGTTTATGGAAATGTATTCCGACAGCGGTGGTGTGGGCAATTTGGTGGGAAAGGAACAAACGAATTTTCCATCATGAAATTTCTTCAATTGATATGGTCCTTCAAGGTCTTGAAAGATCAATTTTGGAGATAGTCAATTTTAATCTCTCTAATATTAGATGCAATCATTATTTCTCACCCACCCCAGGATGGGGTTATAGTAAAGGAATGGAAAAGTATTTTTTTACCTATAGGAACAATCCCCAATTGGAAATCCAATCATATGAGTTACAAGTCACTGGTTAAATGGCATCCTCCTTCCCAAAACTTCGTAAAATTAAATTTTGATGGATCCTCTAGAGGTAATCCAGGTAAGTCTAGCATTGGTATATGTGTTAGAGATTGGCTTGTTAATATGAAAGTTGTTAAGGTATCACCTCTACCTCCTGGCACAAATAATTTGGTAGGATCTCACACTCTTCTTGCAAGTCTTGTGATGTCAAAACAAGGGGGATATTCAAAAATTCATATAGAAGGTGATTCTTTGGTTATCATTAATGCATGTCTTACTCGATCATCTTCAAATTGGCAAATTGCATATATTATGCATCAAATATGGGACCTAATTGATTACTTTCAAGATCATTGTATTTCACACGTTCTTAGGGAAGGAAACATGGTGACAGATCTATTGGCTAATATGGGTTGTGATGGATCTAATTTTGAATCCTTACAATGAGCTTTTTCTTTTCCCCCAATTGAGGAAATTAGCAAACTCTGAATTGATTTGAGATGTCATTTTGGCATATTAGATGGGTTTGTTCACCTTTTGATAAATTTGGGAACATACTTTTCGACTTGCACATAATCTTTTTTAGCATGTATTAGATGAGGAGCGTCAATCAAGAGTAAGAAAGTATGATACTTTAATTGGGGAACTGTGTGATATGTGTAAAGGACTATTACAAAATTTCATGTGGAAGATCTGACATGTGAGGATGACGCACTCGAGAAATTTAGGGGTACTGCAATTTATTTATGAGATGCTCTGGTTTGAGATGGAATTACTCGTGACTATGTGTTGCTTGGTAATCTCGCACGTCATGAACTTATTATGTGGTCACCCTCATGATGGATTTCGATAGAAGCGTCGACACTCCTCTAATGCATTTATAGATATCTTGTGATTATGTTATCTTCAAAGTTGTGCAAGTTGTATTTTGTTGGTTACATAATTGGGGTTTTCTATCTCAATGAAATGGAGGACTACTCTAATGCATGTCTTCTTTGTTCTTCTTGCGGATATTTTCATTGGGAATATTTACCTTGGAATCACATAATTTTCTTGAAGGTGGAGATTTCGAAGGTTGCCTTCTTTACTCACATCAATGACAAAGCCCTTGGTCAAGTTTTTAACTTACAGACAATTAACATTCGCAGAACGTTAGGTCTTTTGTTGATGATGAAATGTTGTTCCCAAAGGCAAAAAGGTTGATTTTCCCATCCTAGTTGTTATCTATCTTTTTATCTAATGCCATGGATTTACTGCAATCGGTCTCCCTCTTGAAATTATTGTTTAGAAGATTGTCAATGTTGAATGTTTAAGGGCAAATAAACTCAAAATTGCACTCCAATTTTATAATTTGTGGGAAGGGTCCACTTTTCTTGGAGGGTTGTTTCCTAGACACCTTATCTTGTCTAGCAATGACCATATGCTCGTCTATGACAGTATTAAGAGAACTTTGGACAAACAATATGCCAGACATCTACGTAATGTTCTTCATAATCCTAGAAGATCTTTGGGGAGTGAAATTGTGTATAGGGTGCAACAAAAGGTTTATGCCCTTCTTGATATCCTTGAGCTCAAAAATGTGGGCCCTGAGGTGGGTGAATCTCAATTGGAAAACATTGCTTATCGTGCAAAGGTGGGCTTTGCTCGTATTCTTGATCTCAACATTCGGCCTTCTTCTAACTCCACACCTACCACTGTTTTTGTTGATGCACCTTCTCAACAAAATTTCCAAACAGGCTTTATGTTGGTTGAGTGTGAATTGGGTGAAATTGGTCCCGAGGATATGGAGGAGTTGCCTACCATATACACAGTTGCACAAATTTTGGAAATTGGTCTCAAGGTTTTTGGAGCTTGACCCTCGTCTTTTGAATGATTATTACAAAATTTAAATCATGGCATTTTGATATCTATATATACATATATGTGATGTCATATATCTTTGTTTTGACGGATCTTCAGTTTAACATCAACATGTTGGGGTATATCACATTTTGTTACATGATGCATTTCTTTGATACTCCAATGGGTTGTGGGGGGTCACTGTGGATCTCCAAATAAGTGGTTGTGGGTGGTATATTTAGGAATTTAGTTTTTAGCCTTCATCTTCGAATGATCTTTGTATTTGGACTAGGATTTGAGGTTTTATTTAGATGGTTCTTTCCCCAAGGAGCCCTTGAACCAGTTATTATATTAATAAAATAATAGTGGCATGTCACTTTTGATTAAAAAAAATATTTAGAAGTGATAGTAAAAAATTTTAAAAAGTATATATGATTAATAAAATATGCAATGAAAAGTTTTTTTATTTTATTGTTTAATAAAATATTGAAGGAAAATTTCCATACAATATGGGAGATGATAATACTAGCAAATATATACTTTATATATAAAATACGTTGAGATGTATCAAGGCCTTGAATTTTTTCAACTTTAATTTTTATTAAAGTTGAATGATGAAAAAATTAAACACCTCGATACATCTCTGCGCATTTTATATATAGAGTATATATTTCCTAGTAGTAGTCACGATGCGGTAAGACATTGAATAAATTAATATATAATTATACAGAATATACCCCCAAGTGAGGGTTAGAGTTTAGGGTTGAGATTATAGTTTACATCACACTCAAGATTTGGGAAAGGTTTTGGGTTAGTGATAGAGCTAAGTTTAGCGTCATTCTTAAGTTAGAGAAATAGTTAGGGTTAGGGTTAGGCTTAGTGTTAATGTTAGGATTAATGTTATGGTTATGGTTAGAATTATGGTCAGCATTTAGGTTTACGTAATGTTTAGGGTTAGGGTTTGGATTAAGGTTAGGGTTTTCATCATGGTTAGTATTAGGATTAAGATTTTAGTTAGGGTTAGGGTTTAGGATTAGGATTATAATTAGGGTTAGGGTTTACATCATGGTTAGTACTATGGTTATAGTTAAGGCTTTAATTAGGATCAAGATTAGGGTTAAAATAAGGGTTTAGGTTTATGCCATGTTTAGGGTTGGGGTTGTCTATAGGATTTTAGCTTTGATCATGTTTAGGATAAGGATTGTGGTTAGGGTTAGGATTTAACGTTTTGTATAGGGTTTAAGTTTAGGGTTAGGATCATGGTTAAGGTTAGGGTTTTGTACAGTTGGGTTTTAGGTTATGTTTATGGTTAAGGTTTTCATCATGGTTAGGATTATGGTTAGGGTTAGGGTTTACATCATGTTAGGGTTAGGCTTCATAGTCAATATTATAGTTAGGGTTTATAGTTAGGTTTGTGATTATGGTTAGGGTTTATATCAATGTTATGATTTATGGTTAGGGTTAGAATTTACATCAATGTTATGCTTAAGGTTGGGGATAGAGTTTACACTATGGTTGGTATTCTAAAGTGTAAGTGTTAGGGTTTGTATTCTTGTTAGGGATTACATCATGGTTAGAGTTAGGGTTAGGTTTATGGTTGGGTTTAAATTTTGTGTTATAGTCAAGTTTAGGGTTAGGATTATGCTTAAGGTTAGGGTTCAATATTTAGGTTATCTTCAAGTTTAGGGTTAGGATTGTTGTTAGGGTTAGGTTGAAGGTTAGGTTTAAGAGAATGGTGAGGGATACCTAGTTTAGGATTATTTATAGGGTTAGGATTTACATCATGGTTCATGTTATAAGTAGGATTAAGATTACAATTATGCTTTGGGTTAGAGTTTACAATTATGGTTAGGGTTAGGTTTTATATAATACTTAGGGTTAGGGATAGGACTATGGTTAAGATTTGGGTTAGACATATACTTAGGTTTAGGGTCAATAGAAGATTGTGATTAAGGTTATCATTAATATTGAAGCTAGAGATAGTATTAGAGTTAGAGTAAGATTTATGATAGGTGTTGTGCGTTGATTACGGTCAGGGTTAGTGTTAGGTTAGAATCATAACTATGGTAGTTTTTCTATGAGGGTTACAATAAGCATTTTTGTTATAAGGGATACAGTCTAGGCCTATTTTATATATAGATTATATATGCTAGTGATAGTAATAAAATTGGATATGATGAAGGCCTACGATAGTGTCAATTGGGATTTTTTGTTTAAGGTGCTTCAAAAATTTGGGTTTGCAAGTAAATGGTGTAAATGGATTAAGGCATATATCTCAAGTGCTTGGTTTTTGGTACTAATCAATGGCGAGTCTTCTAGTTTCTTTTCTTCAACCCAAGGGGTAAGGCAAGGGGACCCACCTTCCCCCATCCTTTTTATCCTCATGGCCGAGGTGTTTAGTAGAAATATCAAGCATAGTTCATATCAAGGCCTTTGGCAAGGTATATTTTAGACACATCAATCTCTATGACTCATTCTCTCTTTGTTGATGACACTCTCCTTTTTGCAAAGTCAAGCGTTAAGGAAGCCAAGTAAATTAAAACAAAACTTCACTTGTATACTTTTGTCTCAAGGTAGAAGATCAACGCTCACAAATCTAAGATTTACATGTTCAACACTAATGGGATTATAGAAAATAAGAGTATTGATATTTTGGGTTTTTTAGTTGAACAAGTACCATCTACATATATTGGTATCCCTTTCTTTGTTGGGGCAAATAGAACTTCTTATTGGGCCACCATTGTTGATAGAATCAAGAGTAGGATTTCAACTTGGAAAGCCAGATAGCTTTCATTATCAGGAAGGATCCTTCTTATCAAAATAATGTTATCTGCAATTCCCAATTATTATATGTCATTCTTTTCAAAGATCCGGCTTTAGTGATTCATCAAATTGAAAGGCTTATTAGGGAATTCCTTTGGAAGGGAAACATGTCAGAAGAAAAAAAGATACCCCTTGTATCCCTAAAGAACATGGCTCAAGATAAAGCAACTGGTGGTGTTTCTCTTTACGATCTGGCTCATAGGAATTGAGCCTTTGGAGGGAAATTAGTATGGCAGATGTATAGCAGTCTAGATTCCAAATGGTGTTAAATAATATAGCAAAAATATTTGGATAATACTAATCCAACCCGGATCTTCTCTATACTAGATCCTCGAAAAGGTTCAACCATTTGGAATTTCATGGTAGCCTCTAGGGATTTAGTTGGTAAGTTTTTATCATGGGAAGTGCATAGTGGTGATAGTATCAAGTTTTGGTCATACTCGTGGAATGGTCTTCCCCTTTTATGTCACTTGGATCAATTTTTAGAATTAATGGAAATAAATTGTTGGGGTTCCATATTTCTAGATTATGTTTCTATTGTGGAAATCTTCTCAGGTAAAGTAATACGGAAAGACCCCCTAGATCTTCCTATTAATGAGCAGCAACACAAATTACTTCAAAGCATTTTTTTTTCTAAGAGAAGAGCTTATCTTTCTAACCACCAAGATAAGTTATTTTGGGCACCATCAAAGATTGGACTGTATTACATCAAAGAGGGGTACAAGGCTTTGTAGGTGATGGAATACAGTAAGAACAAAAGTAGGGCTTTCTTCTTCTGCTAGAATAAGCTAGTCTTACCAAATGTAGGTTGTTTTGCATGGCTAGCTTTGAGGAATAGAATTCTAACTAGTGATAAGCTTGTCAAGTTAGGGATTACAAAACCTTTTAAATGTTGTCTTTGTGGTGAAGAATATGAAACAACTGATCATTTGTTATTGAAGTGTAATTTTGCTTATCATTGTTGGTCTTTATTCTTAAAAAACTAAATCTTTCAATTCTCCTGCCTAACAATTTGTGGGAATTGTTTGAATCATGGTCATTTCTCTATTCAAATTCAATGTTTGCTTGTTTATGGAAATGTATTCCGGCAGCGGTGGTGTGGACAATTTGGTGGGAAAGGAACAAATGAATTTTATGTCGTAAAATTTCTTCAATTGATATGATCCTTCAAGGTCTTGAAAGATCAATTTCAAAGATAGTTAATTCCAATCTCCCAAATATTAGATGGAATCATTATTTCTCCCCTTGGTATGGGGTTATAGTAAAGGATTGGAAACATATCTTCTTACCTATAGGTACAATCCCCAATTGGAAAACCAATCATTTGAGTGACAGGTTGCTAGTTAAATGGCATCCTCCTTCCCAAAACTTCACAAAATTAAATTTTGATGGATCATCTAGAGGTAATCCAGGTAAGTCTAGCATTGGCATTTGTATTAGAGATTGACTTGGTAATTTGAAAGCTATTAAGGCAGCACCTCTACCGCCTGGCACAAATTATTTGGCAAAAGCTCGAGCTCTTCTTGCGGGTCTTGTACTGGCAAAAAAGGGATGATATTCAAAAATTCATATAGAAGGTGACTCTTTGGTTATTATTAATGCATGTATTACTCGACCATCTTCAAATTGGCAATTTGCATATATTATGCATCAAATATGAGACATAATCGATTCAATCCAAGATCGTTGCTTTTCACATACTCTTAGGGAAGGAAACATGGTGGTAGACATGTTGGCTAATTTGGGTTGCAATAGGTCTTATTTGGAATCCTTTAACCTTGACCATGAACTTAATTCCTTTGCCTAATTAAGGAAATTAGCAGAGTCTGAAATGATTTAGATGTCATGTTGGCATATTAAATGGGTTTGTTCACCTTTTTGATATATTTGGGACAATAATCTTTGATTTGCATAAAATCTTTTTCAACATGTGTTGGATAAGGTTCGTCATTCAAGAGTAAGGAAGTACAATAAGTTAATTGATGAACTGTGTGATATGTGTAAGGAATTTTACAAAAATTCATGAGGTGGATCTCGCATGTGTGAATGGCGCACTTGGGAAATTTAGAGGTACTACAATTTATTTATGAGATGCTCTGATCTGAGATGGAATTAATTATGAATTTGCGGAGCTTGGTAATCTCACATGTTGTGAACTTATTAGTTGGTCACCTTCATGATGGTTTTCGATAGACACATCGATTCATCATATGAATTTATAACGATCTTCTATTTTTGTTCACCTCTTATTAGTGTGAATTGTATTGTGGTGGTTGCAGAATTAGGGTCTCCTATCTCTTTGTTATGGAGGACTATTTGAATTCGTGTCTGTTATGTTCTTCATGCGGAAATTATCATTGGGAATATTTACCTTAGAATCACAAAATTCCATTGAAGGTGGTGGATTGAGAGGTCACCTTTTTTGTTCCCATCGATGATGAATCCCTTGGTCAAGTTTTAAAATTGCAAACAATGCACATTCACAGAGTGGTAAGGTCCTTTATTGGAGATGAAATTTTATTCCCAAAGTCAAAAAGGTTGGTTTTTCCATCTCAGTTATTATCTATCTTCTTATCTAATGCCATGGATTTACTACAATCAGTCTCTCTGCTTGAAATTATTGCTCAGAAGGTAATTAAAGTTGAAAGTTTAAGGGAAATAGACTCAAACCTACACTCTAAAATTATAATTTGTGGGAAGGGTCTTCTTTTCTTGAAGGTCCATTTCCAAGACACCTTATCTTGTCTAGCCATGATCATATGATTGTTTAAGGCAATATTAAGAGAACTTTGGAAACATAGAATGCTAGGCATTTTCACAATGTTCTTCATAGTCTTAAAAGATCTATGGGGAGTGAAGTCGTGTATAGGGTGCAACAAAAGGTTTATGCCCTTTTCGATATCCTTGAACTTGAAAATGTGGCTTCTCAAGTGAGTGAATCTCACTTGGTAAAACCACTTATTGTACATACATGGGCATCAATCATATTCCTGATCTCAACATTCAGCCTTCTTCTAACTTTATACTTGCCAATGTTGTTGTTGAGGCATCTTGTTAGCAAAATCTTCAAACAGACTTTGTGTTGGATGTGCGAGATCTGGGTGAAATTATTCCCGAAGCTATGGAAGAATAAGCTTGTCATATATATGTCCACATGGTTTTGAAAATTTCTCACACTATTTTTTGGTGATTGAACCCCGTCCTTTGGTTGATTATTGTGAAGGTTAAATCAGGGCATTTTGATATGTGTATTCAGTGTCTTTCATCTATGTTTTGACAGATTTTCAAACATTCACTAGCTTTGTATTCATGTCAACATGTTGGGGAGTATCACATTTTGTTTCATGTTGTATTTTTTTGATATCCCTATGGGTGGTGCGGGGGGTCACAGTGGAGTTATATATATATGGAAGTGGGTACTTTATTTAGGAAGTTAGTTTTTAGCCTTCATCTTTGGATGATCTTTGTATTTGGGCTAGGATTTGGGGTTTCCTTTCCTCGTTATTTCCCCAAGGAGCCCTTGAACCAGTTATTATATTAATAAAATATTAGTGGCATGCAAGTTTTGATTAACAAAAAAAAAGTCACAATGCACCATATAATACATTTAATTGATTAGGGATAGGGTTGGGGTTGGGATCAAGGTTAGCATAATGGTTATAGTTAGGGTGGTTAGAGATATAACTACAATCACGACAACTAATATGGTTAGGTTTAAGAATATTAGAATATGGTCAGGATTACTATTATGATTAGGATTTGGGTTTTGGATATGGTTCAAATTATAGTCGGGGTTAAGGTGTACATCACAATTAGGGCGATGGGATGGCTAGAAATTAGGGATAGGATTAGGGTATATAGGATTCAAGGTTTAGGGTTATGGTTACAATTAGTGTTAGGGTATGAGTTTACATCATGGTTATTATTATGGCTAAGGTTATAGTTCAAGTATTAGGGTTACAATTTAGGGTTAGGGTTATGATAAGGGTTTATCATTGAATGTTCGGGTTTAGCATTTACGATTAGGTTTAGGATTAGGGTTTATCATTTAGGCTTATGGTTTAGGTTAGGATTTAGGATTATGGTGAGTATTAGGTTTTAGCATTTAGGATTTAGGGTTATGGTTAGGATTAGGGTTAGAGTATTGGTTTACATCATGGTTAATATTATGGTTAAGGTTAGGGATTGCATTAGGTTAAGGTTAGGAATATAGTTTAAAATTTAGGATTAGGTTTTAACATTTAGGGTGAAGTGTTCACAATTAGGATTAGGTTTTAGCATTTAGGATTGTGGTTTAGCTTAGGGTTTAGGGTTTAGGGTTTATCATTTAGGATTAGGGATTAAAATTTAGGGTTAGAGTTAGGATTTATTATTTAGGGTTACACATTTAGGATTTAGGGTTATGGTTAGGATTAAGATTAGGGTATGGGTTCATATTAGGTTTAGGCTTAGAATTATTATCATGGTTAGGATTAGTGATGCAGATGTTAGTGGTCTTCAACCAATCTTCTTGGTAACTATCCTATTCACTCTCACAAATAGATCAACTTCCTCAGTCCCAACCCATGCATTAGACCAATTGATGTTCATTTAAAAAACTCTTACCCCTAGGCTCCACACCTTTAATTAACCATGCTAACCATCAATCCATTACATATAATCCCTTGATCATGTTTTAATTAGTTTCCAAAGGTTTTGTGACTGTCATTGCAACATCCCTTCGACACATTGTCAACATACTTGACATTGGACCCCAACCTTGGATCACATCTGCACATTGGTTCCCCTATCACCCTTTCAACTTAGTGTCCCTTCACCCTTAATGTTTTGAGAGACCCTTACCTTCTTCCTAATACTCTATTAAACCTCTCTAGACCCTATCCAAACATTACCATACTCCTTTCATCCATTAAACACAACCTTGGAAACACATACTCAAAAACATACCTTCTTGTTGTCTCCTGGATAGACCCGTACATAGGTGTCTATAAATTTTGAAAGACAAATTAATTTTACAATCCCTCTAGTGAAGATATGCGGAATCAAGATTTCTCTAACATATCCAAAATGAAAAAATAGCCAACGGCTCAATTGGGAGATATGTCCCCCGCACTAGACTGCAGTTTTCTGAAATAATCATTCCTTCTTCGTCTAGTCACTTCTCTACCCTCCAACACTATCAAATCGACTATCCACCATCAATAATCTACAATCTCTTCCTTGATCCTGCATCTAAATGATTAGAATACTATATTACAAATTTAGTGTCCATCCCCAAGCAACAACATTTACAAAAAGGGGATGGATCTCACCATCTACATCTTGAAAGAGGAGAAACCCTCTACCTGTAATAGACCAGTCACTTACAAATACACTAATACAATGAAAAACCTATTAAACTGATTCAAATAAGATGAAACTAATGTATCTCCAACATGCACAAGTGTTTGTTTCAATGATACATCCCAAAACTCTGAGAAAATGCTAGAAATTAGTAATTTTATTGCATAAAGAAATACAGGCCATACAATATGAAATTTGAAACTCAAACTCTTCTAACTTCCTATGCTCTCATCCTTTTTAGCTTACATAGTCATAAAATAACTTCTATAACTGATCCCAAATGATTGGGATTCTTCAACATGTAAGATTGCCTGTTTTTAGCCTTTTCCCACCATTTGGCAACTAACCATTACATTTGAATCTTTAAACACTTAAAACTTATCTAATTGACTTTCTACAAACTATGAATTCAAAATTTATCCATGAAGGACCTTAACATAACATTAAATCCACTTTTCTACTTTAAGACCTAATCTATTAGCCTTCTAGGCCTACTATACCACCCAACTCCTACTACATCCATTCAACATTGTCATGCCTTTATACATTAGGCTTATTACATTGCATTGCATCAAATTCACAAAATTTACTTTAAGTCAAATTACATTCATATTTTGATCTTTAAATCATTCATTTTTCATGAGTCATTCAAGTGACCCCTTTGCATGTCATTGTCAGGGTGCCCTACACCATACTCCCAAGGATCAAATCAATCCAAGTCCCTTGGATTGGGAGTTTCTTTCTTTTCCTCCAATCTCTGTCCACTGCTTGTTGAGGACCTACAGCACAAATGTATCCTCTATCCTTTAGCGTCATGCACTTGCAACTAAACATCATACGCCCATGCCAAGCACTAAATCGATCATCCTTCATGTCTATATTCCCATAGATGTCTGCAACATGATCATCCATATGGTTAACAATATAAAACCCCTGCAAACCTATCACAAAAGTGTTAGAAACAAGAAATACCAAATCTTTCACAATCACCAAAAGAAACATATGTTTGGTGCACCACTTCCTCATCCATTAGTTGCAACACTCCATCATTGTGCCCACACATGCCTTGTGAGATCTTCATACTTGGATAAAATTTTGTCACCAAGGTCTTCTCATGACCATCTACTGCCACAACTTCATGCCTTTGTCCTAGGCATTCTTCCACTATACCATCCTTCCTTTGTCATTCCTCAACTATGTCATCTAACTCATCCCACAGATCTGTCTTGCCTTCAAGACTTTGACCACTGGTTTCTTTGCAACCCTCAGTAAATTGTACAGTCTCCTCACCATCAACTCTTTGAACTCTCTCAGTGAGTCCTCCATTCAATAGTTTCTTCTCTGCCATAAGCCTTTTGATAGGCCACACAACCCTCATCTTCATCTCCTTATGCCAACTTGTGGCTTCTTGCTTCAACTCTATCTTCAAGATATTTGACTCTTCACTCTCTAAGGTCCCTATCATCTCTAAGACCTCTTTCAACTCCACATTCCAATGCCATCCTCTTTGGCATGCAAACATTTCATCTATGGCCTTCTTCATAACCCTGTCCTCTCTCCTTTCAATAGAAACTTTTAATCGACACTTGACTGTCCCCACTTGGATTCCTTCATCCATGCACTCATCCATTGCATCAACAACCTCTGCAATTCCCTTCTCTATCTTTGTCATCACAAATCCATGTGCCCTTTCTTCTCTAGGCATACACATCACCATCTTCATCTCTATCCTATCATCTGCATGCTCTGACTTCTCTTTGTTTATATTCACATGCATCTTTGTTTTCTCTTTTGGTTCTTCACATGAACCATTCACTCCACCTGTCCTCTCCTCTAGGATCTTTATCTGATCCACATACTCGTGTGCCCCATCATAGGCTTATTGCTCCAAAGCATTTTCTTCTACCCTGACTTCCACATTATCTTCTTCTATCCTTTTGTCTTTTGCCTGCCCTTTACTTTCCAAGAGTCCATTCCACTCCAAAATACCAACACTTCTTGTCACTGTCCATGACACCTCTTCTTCTTTCAAGGGTTGCAAATTAACTCTCCTTCCTCTATCTAGGAATGTGTAAGTTTTCTTTGCTCCATCATGGATGGTACGTTTCCTTATCTGACATGCTCTCCCAAGAATCAAATGACAATCCACTATTAGAATGATGTCACACCATAGGTTTTCCTCAAATGGCCCAATGCTAAAGTTCACTTGTGCTTGCTTTATCACCTCAACTTGGTCTTCCATATTTATCCCATGTGCCCTATATGGCCTCTCATGTAGTATCCTTGGTAAATTCAACTTCTGAACCATCTCAATGGAAACAAAATTTGAAAATACACCATTTGAAACTATGACTTTACAAACTTTGTTCCTGCACTTACAATGTGTCTTGAATATGCATGGCTCCACAATGTACCTTGCATCCAAATCTGCATGGATGATCACCATCTCTGCTATATCCCTCTGATGTCAGCAAATATTTTCTCCACACTTCATCTACAATCTAGGATTCATTCAACTTTGAACCACCACCTTGGAACGCTCTTAAAGGATGATTCAACTTTAAGGGTTCAACAAAGGATTCTAGGTCTTCAAAACCTTGGATTGTATCCTCTTCTCCCAAAAGAATCATCCAAGCTCTGATACCACTTGATGTAGAGGCTAGTGGTCTCCAACCAATCTTATTGGTAACTATCCTATTCACCCTCACAAATGGATCAACTTCTTCGGACCCAACCCACACATTAGACCAACTGATGTTCATTCAAAAAACTCTTGCCACTAGGTTCCACAACTTTAATTAACCATGCTAACCATCACTCCATTCCATATAATCAATTGATCATGTTTTAATTATTTTCCAAAGGTTTTGTGACTATCATTGCAACATCCCTTCAACACATTGTCAACATACTTGACATTGGACCCCAACCTTGGATCACCTCTGCACATTGGTTCCCCTATCACCCTTTCAACTTAGTGTCCCTTCACCCTTAATTTTTTGAGACACCCTTACCTTATTCCTAATACTCTATTAAACCTCTCTAGACCCTATCCAAACATACCATACTCCTTTCATCCATTAAACACAACCTTGGAAACAAATACTCAAAAACATACCTTCTTGATGTCTCCTGGATAGACTCGTACATAGGTGTCTATAACTTTTGAAAGACAAATTAATTTTACAATCCCTCCAATAAAGATATGCAGAATTAGGATTTCTCTAATATATCCAAAATGAAAAAAGATCCAACAGTTCAATTGGGAGATATGTCCCACGCATTGGATTGCATTTTTCTGAAATAATCATTCGTTCTTCCTATGACTGTCCAATCACTTCTCTACCCTCCAACACTGTCAAATCGAATATCCACCCTCAATAATCTATAATCTCTTCCTTGATCCTACATTTAAATGATTAGAATACTATATTACAAATTTAGTGTCCATCCCCAATAAACAATATTTACAAAAAGGGGATGGATCTCACCATCTACATCTTGAAAAAGGACAAACCCTCTACCTGTAACAGACCAGTCACTTACAAATACACTAATACAATGAAAAACCTATTAAACTGATTCAAATAAGATTAAACTAATGTATCTCCAACACGCACAAGTGTTTGTTTTAATGATACATCCCAAAACTCTGAGAAAATGCCATAAATCAGTAATTTTATTGCATAAAGAAATACAGACTGTACAATATGAAATCTGAAACTCAAACTCTTCTAACTTCCCATGCTCTCATCCTTCTTAGCTTACATAGTCATAAAATAACTTCTATAACTGATCCCAAATGATTGGGATTCTTCAACATGTAAGATTGCCTATTTTTAGCCTTTTCCCACCATTTGGCAACTAACCATTACATTTGAATCTTTAAACACTTAAAACTTATCTTAGAATTGACTTTCTACAAACTATGAATTAAAAATTTGTCCATGAAGGACCTTAACATAACATTAAATCCACTTTTCTACTTTAAGACCTAACCTATTAGCCTTCTAGGCCTACTATGCCACCCAACTCCTATTACATCCATTCAACATTGTCATGCCTTTATACATCAGGCTTATTACATTGCATTACATCAAATTAACAAAATTGACTTTAAGTCAAATTACATTCATATTTTGATCTTTAAATCATTCATTCTTGATGAGTCATTCAAGTGACCCCTTTGCATGTATATGATTTGTCTAAGGTTTTGATTATGATTAAGGTTTAGGATTAGGGTTAAGGTTAATATTATGGTTAGGTTTAGGATTGGGATTAGGATTATGGTTAGGGTAAGGTTTTACATCATGGTTACTATTTTGGTGAGGGTTGGTGTTTTGATTAGGGTTAAGAATAGGGCTTATCTTTTAAGATTAAGATTACTGTTAGGGTTAGGGTTTACATCATGCTTAGTATTATGGTTTGAGCTAGTGTTTTACTTAGGGTTAGGGTTGTATTTAGGGTTCGGGTTATGATCATGTTCAGAATTAGGATTATGTTTAGGGTTAGGTTTTGTCATTTGGATTAGGATTTAAGGTTAGGGTTACGAATAGGGTTTTAGGTTTAGGGTTAGGATTATGGTTTGCATTAAGGTTTACATCATGGTTAGTATTACGGTAAGGGTTATGTCTTTGATTAGGGTTAGGAATTTACAATTAGGATGAGGACTAAGGTTAGAGTTAAACAATTATACTTAAATTATGGTTAGGGTAAGATTTTACATCATGATTAGTTTTATAGTTAGGTTTAGGGTTTTTCTTAGGATTAGAATTAGGGTTAAGATTATTGTTAGGGTTGGGGATTAATATTTGGGTTATGGTATTATTTAAGTTTATGATTATGGTTAGGATGATAGTTAGGATGATAGTTAGGGTTATGTTTAGAAATAAGGTTATGATTAGGGTTAAGGTTAGGATTATGTTTTAGGGTTTAGGGTTAAGATTAGGATTGGGTTAGTGTTAGGACTATGGTTAATAGTTAGGATTAGGCTTTAATTAAGGTTAGGGTGAGGCTTAGGATTATTGTTATGGTTAAGGTTTAAGGTTAGAGTTAGGAATATGGTTAGATCTAAGGTTTAGGATTATGGCTCAATTTTTTGTTAGGGCTAGAGTTTACATCATGGTTAGTGTAGTGATTAGGGTTATTGTTATGGTCGAGGTTAGGATTATTGTTAGGGTTTTAGATTATGGTTAGGGTTATGTTTTCATCATGGTCAGGATTAGGCTTTGTCTTATAAATAGGGTTAGAATTTGAATTATCATTAGGGTTAGGGTTAGGGTTAGGGTTAGGGTAAGTTTTATCATTAAAATTAGGCTTTATGTCATGGTTGGAGCTAGAGTAAGTATTTAGGTTAGCCTTGGGATTAGGTTTTAGGTTTAGGTTTGGGATTAAAATTAGGATTTTGGGGTATACATCATGGTTAGGGTTAGGATTTGGGGTGTGGTTAGTGAAAGGCTTAGAATTATCATTACAGTTATGGATTAGGTCAAAAGTACAATTAGGGTTATGATTAGAATTATGGCTACAATTAGGATTATTGGTAGGGTTTAGATTAGTATCTAGATTAGGGTCTAGTTATGATTAGTATTATTGAACTACAGTTAGGGTTTAGGGTTAATATTATGGTTTGAATTATAGTTATGGTCAAGGTTAGGTTTAGGTTTTGGATTAGTGATATAGTTAGGTTTAAGGTTATTCTTAGTTTAAAAAAATAGTGAGGGTTGAGGTTTGGGTTAGGGTTAGGGTTAGATTTAAGATTTTTTTTAAAGCAAAAAGTGACAGAGGACTTAACTTGTATTTATATAACTAGTTCATGGAGCTCCTCAAAGAAAGAACTATAAAGAAAACTTTGATTCATCACCCATGTACAAGATAGTGTCCATTCAAAAAATAACCCTATAAACTACATCTAGCATAAAGATTATGAACAATGAATCAATTGGGATATAATCACTCACCCAAAATACACTGATGAGATAAAACACCCACCCAATATACATTGACGATTAATGACCCATAGATAGATTGCACTCATTTTTAAAATGGAATATGCTTCAAAAAGAAAGGAGACATGAAGCCTCACATCATTGTTCATAGCCATGTAAGCATCTGGGAGGGCCGAAATATGTTTCAAAATATGAGTGATAGGGCAAAAAGAGGAGTCATCACACCCAAATATTCTAAAGTCTTCAAAGCCTGTCGATGGAATAGAAAAGAACACAACACACCAAAATAACTCTACAATACAAGAATCAAAGCCAAAATGCCCCTTGAGAGGTGTGCCCATTGAATACGCATCTAGCCAAAAGATAGAATCCAAATCCATGTTTAAATGCATAAATAGTGGAAAACACATAGAAGACCTTCGAGCATAGCAAGAATGAGGACTCCATCTCTGTGTTCATTATAGTAGACCGAAGATAGCTTAGTTCAAAAAAATCAAAATTTCATACAATTCCTTTGACAAAGAGCCTAGTTATTCTTCCATTCCAACTGGTGAAGGTTTCCCCCAAATCATCATATGTACCCCAGCCTCCCCAATTGACATTGTTTCCCTACCTTGGACCAATTTCCCAACCATAATTATCTACCTAAACTGGAGGATTATGAGTCACATCTACCATCGAAAGCTAAAAATCACCCTACAATTACACATTAAGGTCAGGGAAAACTTCTTGCGGGTGAGCCCTCTGAGAAGATGAACTCGCAACACTTGTGGGCAAAGCCCTACCTGTGGCATTATAAAATTATCAATTTCGCAGTTAGGATGTGAATTATGGGAGTTATCCAGCATAACTCAGAGATGAAGTTATAGTGCTTAATTCACCTCCAGAGAAGTATCAATTTCACATACACCCAACCTACCTTGATAAGATTTTTACACATGAGAGAGTACAAAACTCATTAAATTAACCAGACCCATATTTATCCGAAAGATTAATAGAAAAAAAGGAATAATAATATGGAGTGGGAAAATAATTAATTTGGCACAATACAAAATCCATCTCCTGATGCCTCAAATCCCCTAATACTCTGCCATCCAACTCATATCACATTCTAAGATTTCACAAAGTACTGGGTAGGCCTTGATTATACCGATTAGATTGAATGATTCAAAGATGACATCATCACAACCAAGTTAAGCTAGGCAATCAGCTAACCAATCACCTTCTCTCAATGTGTGAAATACAATGTTCCTTGAAAGAGTCAATCAAATCCCATGCTTGTTGCAGTATGTAGGCTAAATGCCAATTTGATGATGATCAAGATATACAAGAGTTAATAACTACCTGTGAATCACCCTCAATATGTATTTTTGAAATGCTGCACTTTTTTGCCAAAAGTAATCCAACTAGTAATGCTTGGGCTTTGGCCACATTATTAGGGCAGGTCCCCATGCAGCTGCTAAGCTTATTTTGGCTAGCAGCTGCTGCTCATTTTTTTCAGCAGCAAATTATGGAGCTGATGGCCCCATGGTTATGAAATTTCATTGCTTATTTTTTTAGCAACTATGTTAAAAACTCATTTAAAACAAAATCATTAATTAAAAATTATTTAGAGCAAATATAGGAGATAAATAAAAGGAGGGAAAGCAATTTGTGGAGCCATGTGTTATTTTACCAATAAGCAGTTGCTGCTAATTTCTAGCCCCCCCTTTTTTTCCACTGCTTATTTTCATTTTTTAAGCAGTTGCTGCTCCACCAAAATAGGAGAAGATTCTATTTTATCCTTTTCCTGCCATATAAAATATGCATGGGAACACTTTGGCTGCTTAAATTTAAGCAAAAATAAAAGTTAAGCAGCCGCATGGGGACATGGGGTTAGTCTCTATAGGAAATGCAGCTGCTTTAATTGTTATTACCTTACCTTGTCAGTCCTGAATGCACACTCCAATCCCCGACTTCCTGGGATTTCCCCTTGATGAACCATCTAGATTTATTTTTAGAAAGTCTTTAGTAGGGGGTATTTACTTGATGGTTGAGAGATCACTTACATGATTCAAATTCCAATTAGGTGTAAATCATGTGGGAACAACAATGAATTTCCAATCTTTTATCATTTGATGATCCTATTTTGAGGAGATATTGTGTTTGTATAAAAATAAGTTTGTGTTGAAAATCTCTGAAATTGACCTTTCAAGACCTAAAACTTTCTCCAAAGGTAATGCTTCTTTAGGAAATATTTTGTTGTTTTGTTCTCACCAAATGGCTCATACCACTGTTGTTGCCCAATGCACTTCCATATACTTGCAACCAACAATCGTGAACAAATAATCGACCATGATTCAAACAAGTCCCATATAGTACTAGGTAACGACATTGAGATTTGCAACTTGATAAGGATAAAAGTCCAACATTGGAAGGCAAACATGTAGTTTAACAGGAGATAGTTTGTTGTTTCCTCCTCATTATCACATAGACAACATTTGAATGGTTGAGCAATACTCAACCTCACAAGTCTTTCACTTGTGAGGATTCTTTTCTGAAATGCAAGCCATGCGAAGAAGTCAGCCTTTGGTAACACCGAACTATTCCAACAAAAACTAAATGCTTTTCTTTGCCTAGTTGTATTGACCAACTGCCTAAGGCCATTATATCCCTCTTTTATTGAGTATATGCCCTCCTTTGAAGGAGCCCAAATGATTTTGTCTTGTCTCTTGAAGAAGAAAATAACTCTTTCTTAAAATATATCTTGCATGTATGAATAATTCTGCTGATTGAGTGAAAGTTCATTTGAATTTTCCATAATACTCTACTAGAATGAATTTCCACAGCTGACACATAGTCTCATATCAATAGGTCTCATATATTTTTTGATCTAAGCCTTACCTCATCAAGATGGCATGACTGTGATAGAGGTGGAAGCTCGTTGCAAGAGTCCTCACAGAATTCAACATGCTCCCTATTATGTACTTCCCATGATACATATTTGCATATTATATCCTTTTAAGCAATCATGAAAATCCATATTGCTGACCCCAAATGAGGGTTTAAAATGGTAAAAATTCTCATAGGGTTTGTGTTGTCTAGATAGTTTTCTTGCATAATTGTACACCATTTAGCTTGTCGTTTAGAATACATTTGCCACACCAACTTCCCTACAAAGGCCTTATTTCTAGCTACAATATCATGCAAGCCCACACCCCCTTGTTTTACCATGTACCATTTCCTAAAGAGAAACCAATGGAATTTTCTTATTGTCCAACAAGTTACCTTTCCAAAGAAACTCCCTTATTATCTTTTGAATATGGATAACAATGGACATAGGAGCACTAAGGATTGATATGTAATAATTCAGCATAGCTGACAATATTGCCTTAGCTAGAAAAATTCTCCTAAACAGAGAAATCCATCTTGCTTTCCAAGCTGAAATCCTTGACTTAATTCTGTCAATAATGGCAGTCCAAAAGGAAGTTTTATTAAACTCTCAAAAATAATGGAATTCCTAGATAAATAAATAACAATTGTTCCACTAGAAATTCCAAGGTTCTAGTTATCCTTTGTGCTACACCTTCATTTGTATTGAACACGAAAATCTTGGATTTGTTGACATTTTTTTTTGGCCTGAAATCACAAAATATACATCCAAAATATGCTTAATTTGTCTCAAGTCTTTAACATTTGATTTGCCAAACAACGTGTCATCAACAAAAAAAGAGTGAGTAAATGAAATGGAAGTGCCCACAATATTAACTCGTTACCATAATCCAAGATCTGATGACCTCTTAATAAATCTACTAAAAGCATCAGCCATTATGATAAACATAATCAGAGATAATAGATCATCTTGTCTAACCCCTTGTGTGAAGGAGAAGAAACTAGTTGGTTCACCATTAATTATAACTAAAAACCATGCACCAGAAATACACTCCTTAATCCATTTACCTCATTTACCCAAAAAACCAAACTTGGAGAGCACCTTAAAGAGGAAAAACCAACTAACTCTATCGTAAGCCTTCACCATATCAAGCTTTACCACAAAATTTGGAGTTTGGTGAGTGCTTATAGTATGAAGAGTTTAATGAGCAACCACATCCCCTTCCCAATTTTCTATGTCTAGTATAAAACCTCCTTGTTCTAGTGATATAATTTGAGGCATAAGGTGCTACCACTAGTACATTTGAGGCCGAATTTTGATGGTCATTTGTCAGATTTGTAATGCCTATTTGTCGACATTTCAACATATGTGTCCGTCGGCATTTTTGCGTTGCAAATTGTGACAGAAGTGATAACCGTCGATCTTCTGACATCAATTTCCGTCGAAATCTAGCACATGAATATGAGCTTTGGTATGGAATTTCTTATGGTAGACCTATCGAAACTCTGACAAATCATGTGGCTATCCCATCAGACATAATTGTCAAAATACCGATGCTTATACAATGATTCTCTGACAGGAATACCCATCAAAGATTTAGCATGCCTGTCAAAATTATCTATCAAAATGGAGTTTTCTCCAACATTATAGATGTCAAAATAGTGACAGATCTACAGTGAGTGTCCAACAGGTAAACTCTTCAATGGTATAGCATTTCTGTCACACCTATCTATCGAAAATAAGTTTACTCTGACATTGTACCTATCGAAAGAGTGATAGAACTGTAGTGATTGTCCAACATTTCAACCCGTCGGTGGTATAGCATTCCTATCGCAACTATCTGTCAAAAATTAGTCCTCTCCAACATTATATATGTTGGCATAGCGACGGTCCATAGTAAATGTCCGACAGGAAACCTCGTTGAATGTATAGCACCACCGTTAAAAGACTTTTCATTGGTGTCAAAAAATTGACGGACAAGCACATTAAATATAATAAAGCTCAAGAGACCATCATAGGCTCTCTCTTTCTTTGGTCTATATTATTGACAAAATGTTTTACCTTTCATTAGCTCATCAAATCCGAGGATTTGAAAGAATTTAATAGAATATTTTCATGATAACATATATTATTTAAGTTGGCATTGCATGAATTTATCTACTTTGTACACTTGTAAACTATGAGGACGGTGATAAAGAAGCATCTCCTCCAATGGCCTACATTAATCAAGCCACAAGAGGGGATGCTTCTTTATGGCCGTCCTCGTAGTATACAAGTGCACGAAGTATATAAATTCATTCAGTGTCAAACTAAAATAATGTGCATTATACATGAAAATATTCTATTAAATTCTTTCAAATCCCCACATTTGATGAGCTAATGAAAGGTAAAACATTTTGTCAATAATATAGACTGAAGAAAGAGACCAACTATGATGGTCTCTTGAGCTCTATTATCTTTAGTCCTAGCTACTAGGTAAGGCCTGGAAGAGTTATACCTATCGATCATCGAGAATAATCACCACCTTGCCTTTATGTACACTACACAGTATCCAATATAATTGATCCCAGTCTCACAAAAACATTTTACACTTGTGCAACTCATCAATACTGGAGGCCTGAAGTAATTTTATACGATCACTAGCACATTTCGTGTATGGATGAGAAATAGTATCCAAAGTTTCTAGATTCTGAGAAGAGGTATCAGTGGAGGCCAAAGAAGGGATATTTGTGAAGGTTTTATAGACATAGGTTATTGAATCATCATCTCTACATTGGTACTCAATCCGGAAACCCTCATATGTATATAGCCACTCTAGCAAATCTCCACAAAATCTCTCCTGGCCTCCACTGCATATACGTCTTCTGAGAATCTAAAAACTCTCCATCATTGATTCCCATTGTTTTTTCAGCATCTCTATGGACTGAGACCTTAAATTAATGAGTTTCTCTTTGTTTCGAGAATAGTTTAACATTCTCTACTTAACAGGGCCAACCATGTGAAGGTGGAAGCTCATCTGGCCCCTCCTAGGAGCCTCTTATGACCCTTTATGACATTTTAAGACCTCTAAGATGTATTCTTAGGGATTGTAAAGGGTCATAAAGGGTCATAAGGGGTCCTGGGACAAAATAGTTAAGAAACGTAAATGTAGGCATCATGGTCACAATTTTTTGGAGACAAAACATAATTGAGTGGTATACCCAGATGATGCAAAGCAACCACTACTACTCTGGTTCCAAGTCGACACTACGGGATCCAAAAACCATAGATAAGGAATACATTTAGAGAGAAGAGGAGGGCCATAATGACAAAAATAACACAGGGTCATAACGACCAAAATAATACAAGACCTTGTATTATTTTGGTCATTATAGCCCTCCTCCACTCTCTAAATTTATTCCTTATCTATGGTTTTTGGATCTTGCAGTGTCAACTTGGAATTGGAGGAGTAGTGGTTGCTTTGCATTGTCTAGGTATACCACTCAATTATGTTGTGTCTCCAAAAAATTGTAACCATGATCCCTACATTTATGTTTCTCAGTTGTTGTGATATCTACATCACAGTCTGTAGTTGTTGCAGTAGCAGAGCCCATCTTTCTAGCCTAAATTTGGATCCTACCCCAATTGTCGAAGGATCTAGGCCCAAGCTAGAAAGATGTCTTCCCATTCTATTTAAGCCATATTCCTTGATCTTGTCAAACTTCCTTGGTACGGTAGGCCTACTCTCTACAATACTCTTCTTCAATCTGTGTTCGACAATAAGCATATTATTCTTCTTCCTAATTGTAGCCAAAGCTTCCTTTTCATCAGGATTCAACTCCACTTCCCCCATCTTATCATCCTCATCACCCTCAGCTTCCATCCTAAGCCCTTCTTCCCTCTCCAGTTCTTCAAGCCTGTGCAAGATATCTGGATTAATAAAGTCTTAACATTGTGTCCATCAATGATCTCAGGAATATCATCGTATTTCCACTCTTCATTTGCCACATTATACCGCTTCTTCAAGCTTGCAGAGTAATCTTATTAATAAAAGAACTATTGCCAACATTAGGGTACCCATAGATCAAAATAGTTGATGTTATTAGTGCTTGTGCTCAAAGATATCGATTCACTATTTTGAAACGGCCAAATCATTTTTATTTCAATTGCGGAGAAAAGGAGCGGGTGAAAGCTGATCGAGCACAAGAGAAGGTATGTGATTTCTTCATCTTTGATTGGTATCTTTGATGGGAAATGTCTTTCGAGCCTTTGGCATCATATTCGATTGCAAATTTCAAATGCATTGCATTTTATTTGATCATGAATGCTCTCTAAAATGACCAATCATGTTTTCTATTCTCTTATATTGAGCTACAACAGAACATGATTATTTTTTGTGCTTTTTTCCCATATTCAGTAGATAAAAATCATGGCGGCAACCACTTAGCCATCTTTTTGATGTTCCAGGTATTTTACAAAGATATAGGTATGTGGATTTATTATTCAGTTGCTTGCAGCTATTGGTCAAATACAAATATTTTGTCAAGTTGAAAGGGAAAGATATCAGTTTGGTGTTTTCGGTTTATGTTAAAAGTTGATTTGGTAAAATCCTTAGAAAACACACTACATGTTCTAAAGTGTAAAGAAGTTGAATGTTAAATGTAAGATATATATCTCATCCATAGTAATCAAAAGAAAGGACATGAAACTAAGGAGATTTACCAATCCAAAAATATAAGCGAATAGAAAACATGATTGGTACCTTATGAATTGGTTTTTGAGGTGCACAATCTTCATCAATCTCCTTAGAAGAAGACCCCTCCTTAAGAAAAATGCATTTAACACAAAAAAAAAATTTACAAAACTGAACCAATGACATGTTTACAACAAAGGTCTAATAGAATGATAATAATATGCTGAAAATTCTATTTTGTTTAATACACGCCAAAGGACCAGTCCCAACAATTCTTAAACTTACTTTATCTGATACGATAAAAACATGCTAAACTGATAAAGGTGTTATCTGCATTTAATTTGCCAATTACTAATAGATTAAGCATATTATTACTATGCTTAATGTTCCATTTAAATGTATTTAACACAAAAAACAAATTTACAAAATTGAACCAATGGCATGTTCTTCATGTGGTACAAGGAAGATTTGGCTATCAAATCTTCCTTTGTGAAAGTTGAGTGCAAGAGAAGGTATGTGATTTCTTCACCTTTGACAGGTAACGTCTTTCGAGCCTCTGGCATCATATTCAACGGCAAATTTCAAATGCATTATATTTTATTTGATCATGAATGCTCACTGAAATGACCACATTCTGCTGGTGTCATGCCTTAGCCCGTGCTTTATCTCCATTATTTGATGTTATTGGTGCTTGTGCTCAAGCATATCGATTCACTATTTTGAAATGTTTGGATTTGTATGCACCCAAAAATGGTCGCCTAGACTTTGGGCCCCATTTATTTGATTTATCAACCCTGAATCATTTTTATCAATAATCAATATTTTCAACATTATCAATTTCTTGATCAAATCTTAATTTCGATCATATATTGGATTTTTATCCTATGGGCTAACCATTTATCCTAAGCCTTTATTTAATTAAAAGGAATTTCCTCCTTTTTTATTAAATAAAAAGCCCCCACTTTCCTCTTATACTAAGTTGCACAAATAAAGCATTATTCTCATTTTATAAAAAAAGGAAAAAACACTTTTTGTCTCACATGGACATAAAGTCAACTCCTATTCTCCTATTGGAGGATACTTGTGCACATGGATTGCTCCTCTTTCAAGCTCCACCGCTGATTAAGACTTTATGCCTCTTAATCTCAATGGTCCATTTCACCTCATTTCTTATAAAAGGAGAGCTCTCTCCCTCATTCGAAGACACTTGTTTTATGCTAACTCTATGCTGCAGGAATTCTTTGGAGCTTTTTGGAGATCATTGTTGCATTGCATCTTAGAGTTCTTCATTTGCTTCATAGTTTAGTTTCCATTCTTGCATAGTAGTTCATGTTCATGCTTTCATAGCTTAGATTTCACTTTCAAGCTTTAGAATAACTCATCTAGCTTAGTAGGAAGGGTTGTAACACATTATTATTTCCATTTCATAGCTTAGTTTGTACTTCCATTTTCATAGCATAGCTTGCACATTTGCATTCTCATTCTTAGCTTGCATTTCCATTTGATTCTTTGGGGATATTGGCACTCTTGCCCTTGTCCTCATTCGAATCTCTCATTGTATGGTTGACTACCAAGGTCACAAGCTCAATAGCTCTAGCTGAGAGAAAATCCATAATCTTGCAACTCCATGCATAGAGAGCTATGGATCGATTTGTGAGGGCTCATTCTTGAGTTTCCTTGCATGTAAGGATTCATAGAAGTGCACTACTTTTGTGTGTACATTTTTGGCACCCACCGTGAGGCAGAGTAGACTAGCTTTGTCCCTTCTTTTTTCTGCATTTTTGTCATTTTTCGTCAATTTTTCGGTAAGTTTTTAGCTTAATTTTCAGATATTTTGCACTCTCTATTTTTCTATCTCAGAATATCGTGCGACACTTCTCAGGTATATTGCGCGATATACCTTATAATAATAGTGTGACACTTTGCGTCTTAGAAGAATCGCACGCATGTATTAAGGTTTATCAACTGGTGTCATGCGAAGTATTGCCCGCCTATTGTGAAGTATATTGCCCAGACTGAAGTATATCGCCCAGATACATGAAACTGTGTCGCGCAATACTGGTGAAGTCTGAGGTATATCGCCTGATACAGCAGAGGGCTAGATTCTAAGTTTTATCAGCTAAATTTGATCACATTTAGCTTGTTGACTTACTTTGATGTATTTAAATAGGGTTAATTTACATTTCTTAGTCTAAATTGATCAGATCTTTACATTGCTTTCACTTAGATTTTGGTTTTCCTAACCCTAGTTGTCTAACAAGTTGTGGTTGTAGGTGCTTTGCTTGAAAGAAAATCGCTATAAATCACATGTCAAAGAGGGCTACTAACATTTTTGCAGGGCTGCCCAAAGCATAAACAAAAGCAAAAAGAAATTTTTTTTATAGTGTTTGTGATTTATTTCAAGTGTGGCATTTACTAATTGTACTAGGAACTTTAATACCTTGTGAAAGAGATTTTGAGGTGGTAGGAGAAGTATGCTCTTCACCTTTAGGTGAACCAGAAAATCTTGACCCATCTTAAGGTTTTTGGAAGCAAGGGGGTAATTAAATTTTGCTTGGTGTGTTTGGGAGAAGTTTTTGAGATAGGGGAGTATGCTCTTCACCTTTGTGGTAAACCAAAAACCTTGAACCTCAAAAATCATCCATTCTTTGTTTAGTTTAGGATCCTTTAGCGGGCCTACTCTTGAGCAATCAAGAGGAATGACCCAAGTGGGGACAACCTTGTCATCATTTTCCTTGGTGGTGAGTGATTCCGACTTACTATAATCTCAAGACTATCGAGGACACAAAACCTTGGTAGACATAACACTTGTCTTCGCTTGATGTGAGTAACTCATGGGATTGTGACCATGGGGAAAGCATTGAGCAAGAATGCTTAAGGTACTCTTGAGGCCGCAAGGTCCCAGTCCTCTATGAGGAGCAAGAGGGGTGTTATGAACGAAAGCCCTTATTAAGAACCTTTAGATAGAAGCCACCTTATTTAGCCGCTTATCTTCTTAGTGCAAGGATTGATCCAAGTGGAACAACCCGGATCACCTTAAGATACTCACCATATGTGTTCCTTTGGTTTTGTCTTTGGCACTTCCATGACAAAGCCAACATCTATTGTGGGTGACCACTTTGTGTGAGGCAAGGGGACACCAAGTTGTGGGCTAAGTTGGTAAGTATTGAGCCTTGACTTTTTAGGATAGATTTTCTTGAATTGTCTTTGGTTGTGTGATACCAGTGTAAATGTTCTCAATATACAAACGATCGGTAGCGTTCATAGGGTACAATTTTATTTTTGATATCAGAAGTGTTTTGAGACATGTTTGATCCCTCACTGTTTGCAAACTTGCCAAAATTCTGCTGATACTGTGATTGAGATCGAAAACATCAACTCTCAGACCGAAAATTTTGACCAAACGGACCTAAAAATGCAAATTCTACACAGTTTTGGTCAAGAGTTAAATAATTTTGCAACAGTATCACCTGCTTTGAGAAGAAACATCGCGTGATAGTTCGCCCCTACTGGACTATCGCCTGACCTGCCTAGTGTTTATCACCCAAATATTGTGAGGTCTATCACCTGGTATAGGGCAAAGAATTGCCCAGTTATAGGTGTATCGCTCTGTTACCCTAGAGTATATCTCCTGGGTAGCTTCTGTCGTGCTTTTAGTTTGGTCAGTTTCAATTGTTGTTAGTCAGGTTAGGTCTTTGAGTAGGTTTCTTACTCTATCATTAGAGACCTTTCTTGGCTCTAAATCTTTGGTTTTTGCCCTCTAGGAATAGCATCAATTGGTTTACAAGGCCACTTTGGAAATAGTTGCCAGGTTAGAAGGTTATTCTTGGTGAGAAAGCTTATCTCTAGAATTGTTAGCTACATTCTTGGAAAATTTTAGTGCTCTTATTGTCCAAATCGCTTTCATTTAAATCTCAATTTCAATTATATTTTGGCCTAGTCCAACCTCCTGGTTCAAAAGTGCAAGGGTAGTCACCCTTTGATTTGAAGCACCTCTTTGACAGTGTTGGTAAAGCCCCTTTGATATTTCTATCTTTTCATTTCTCTTTGGACAATAGAGAACTTTGATTATCCTAGTTTGGTGTTGACACTTTTTGAGGTCACCCTATCATTAAGAATCTCTTTCTTTCATGTCAGTTACAACAAGGTACCAAGTCAATCAAGGGAAGCGACCCCCTATTGTCTTTAGCTAGTTACCACCAGTTAAGACTCATCAACAACACAAGGGAAAATAACCTCTTTTCGATCAATCTCCCAAAAGTGAATCTGAAGTTTGTTTTAACCCAAAAGGTAATCCTAGTGAAGTGAGCACCTCTTTAGCACCACTTTCATCAAGTATGGACATCAGTTACACTTTCACTTGACAACAAAGAGAAGCCATGAATCAAACTCTTGAGGATATCTTCCAACGGCATAGGAGAGAGTACGGTGGTTCTTCTCATGCTAGTCCACCCGTCACCTCCCAACAACACAAGATATTTAGATGCTCACCAACGAGCTGAGAGACATTATAAGCAAACTCACTCAGATTCAAGGTCACAACACAAGGACCAGAACAATGAATCTAGTGACCATCACATCAATGCAGCCAACGCAATAAGGCATTCAAGACAATCTTCTCCACTTAAAGATACCTCTCGATATGAAAATACAAGGTTGAAAAGCATTGAAAGGGAGAAACAAGCCTATCTAGATGAACAAGCCGCCAAAAAGGAGAAATTCAGACAACTAGAAGAAGAGGAACGAGCATTATTGGACATAAGCAAAAGAGTCACCCAAGAAGAAGAAGATAGGCTCTATGCACAACAACTCCAAAATTGATTCAATGGGAGGGGTGCCAATAGTGGAACCAACTCACCCCCATCTACCCCCTCACCAAGTCCTAGAAGAAGGTCAAGGACACCCTCACAATCCCCAAGTCCTAGAAGAAGAAGGACTTCAAGATATGATCATCATAGGAGATGATCTTCTCATAAACATTCAAAGCAACCCTCCCAACAAGCACATCATGGATCACAACATGGAGGAAGCTATACCAACTTTGATAAAATGGATTTTATGAGTATGCAACAAGAACCATCCTTTCAAGCATATGTAGAAAGGTATGTGGAACAAAACAAGGATCAGTTCCTAGAAAGTCTCATCAACAAAGGTGTTAAGGTCCCATACAATTTTGATGTGGACCGAAAGGTAAAGAAGCAAGATCCATCAACTAATGAGGTGATCAAACAACTTCAAAGGGATATAGAAAGGATGAGGGCACCTAAGAGCACCTTTAATTTGGATTCCATATGTCCCAACCCAATCAACAAGAGTGTGGTGTTGGTTGAGTTTCCTAAGAAAATTGAGTTTCCAACCTATGACAAATATGATGGCGTTGGTGATCCTCATGACCATGTTAGACAATTTTATATAATGAGTTTTTCTTTTCACCATGAAGACTCCTATTTAATGAGATTATTTCCAAGGAGCCTCAAGGGTCAAGCCATGGAGTGGTTTACTAACCTTACTCCTCTAGTTAAGACATTTAAAGAGATTGTGGAAAGGTTTGTCCAACATTTTGCTTACAACTTATCAAGGTCGGTCACCATGCTTGATTTGTGCAAACTCAAGCAAAACCAAGGGGAATCCTTTGTTACCTTTCTACAAAGATGGAGATGTTTGTGCTTGAAATATCCAAGGACAATTCCTGAGGAGGAAAGAATAGACATCATTGTGAGCAACTTGGTACCGGAGTTAAGATATGAAGTAAGGAAGATCCTGTTTAATTCTTTTGATACCATGGTAGAAGTGGCCTGTCACATAGAGGATGTCCTAAAAAAACAAGGAATTTTGGCTAAATCAACTAATAAAAACAATGGCCAAAACAACAATAATAATGGTAATAAGGACAAAAAAAACTCTTATTGGAATAAGAATAAGCAGGTGGTCAATGACGGGGTTGTTGACTCATCACAACCTAAGAATGAAGGAGTTCTTAATCTCTCTCATGCAGTTCAAGCTATGAAGCTGCAAACATCTTCGGGACAACTAGAGAATAAACCCAAGTATCAAGGGAGACCTAAAAAGGAAAAGAGACAATTTACTAAAATTGGGGACTCCTATGCAGACATTTTCAAGACATTAATTTCTCACAATTTGGCACACCCTCAGGATCCTGCCAAACACCGCATACCAGATCCTAAACCTCATTGGTGGGATGAGAAGGCCTTTTGTGTCTTTCACAATGGAATTGGACATGATATAGAGAATTGTTTTAGACTTAAACATCTTGTTCAAGACCTTATTGAGAGCAACAAATTGCAAGTTGATGGTTTAACTAGTACCACTAATGTGGATCACAAATCTTTTAAAGAACCCTTGCCCAAATATGAGAAAGGAGAGAATTCTAACAACAAGAATGGAAAGGTTGCTATCAACTACACTTACATAAATGCTGAAAATGTTATTAACATGCTTGAAGTGGCTGATGACAATGTCAACATGATGAGAGGGAAAGACCCTTATGGATATGATGTGGATTCAACTCCTATGCCTGATGAAGGACCCGCTATGGTACTAAGAGGTCCTCACTCACGAAGGATGTCCCAACCCCTCAATGCTGTCACTAGAAGCCAGTCTCAAGCTCCCATTATTATTAGAGGTCCTAACTCTAGTAAGTCTAAGAAGCCAGTGTCAAAGGGTGTTCTTCCAAAATCTATTGTTGGTCCTGAGTTGAATTATAATCTTGTTGACCAATTACAACGTACACCAGCATAGATTTCAATCTTTGAGCTTTTGGAACTGTCCCCTAAGCATAAGCGTGTCCTTGAGGATGCCTTGTGAATGATTAATGTCCCTAATGATATAGATGTAGATCAATTCTAGAATATGGTCAACCACTTGGCTAGCCCTCACTACCTTACATTCTCAGAGGAAGATGACAAGTCATTAAGCCACCAACACAATTTGGCCCTTCATATAGAGGTTATGATCCACAAGACCCGTGTCAGGCGTGTGTTGATAGATGGGGGTGCTGGGCTTAATATTTGTTCTTTGAGCTTATTGAAGGCCTTGGGTTATTCAGAAGAAGTCATTGACACAAGAAAGAAAATAACTATCAAGGCTTATGATGAAGCAAAATGTAGTTCTAAAGGATTGGTTGTTCTTCCTATTCGAATTGGTCCTGTAGAGAAAGACATTTTGTTCCATATTGTTGATGTCAGTCCTTTGGCTTACAATATTTTGTTAGGTAGACCATGGACACATGAGATGCAAGCGGTCCCTTCTACCTATCATCAGTGTGTAAAATTCTCTTACAATGGAATAGAAGTTTGCATACCTGGAGACAACACACTGTCAGTCAACACAATTTCAGCAGGGTCTCACATTCCTTTGAATAGGGAGGCTAACACTTTTGATACTGCATTTGAACAATGCAAAAATAAATTCAAGACCATAGATCTTGGTATGGGGGATTACAAATTGGATTCATTTACAAAATTGCCAATTTCCCCTAGGTCTTATGCCAGACCTTCTCAAGAAATGAAGCCCTCGTCTTCGGCCATGACATTGTTTGATAAGTTTGTGGAATCCTTAGTTTCGATTCAAGAAGAAAAAGAAGAGCTTGTCATTAGGGACTGGATTTACCAAGAAGAGAAATACCTACATAATGAGAATTTTGCACCTTCCCCTAGAACTTATGGGAGAGGGTATACATTGGTCAAGAATATGGGTTATCCAGGATAGGGTCCCCTTAGTTATAGGCTAGATACTAGGGCTGAACCTCTTAACCATGCCCTTTTTGGATGAAGGAATAAGTCAACAATTGGCCTAGGTTTTGAAAATAAGAAACAAAAAAGTGTCCCTGTCTCAACTGCAATAGACAGTGACAATGACTCAGATTACACACCTAATCTCTCTAATCAGCAAGATTGGGTGCCTTCAACAAATCTCCTTTGGGGAGATTCAAAAGATTTGACAATTGATAGTCCTACTATCCTAGCTGTGACAGATAGTGACTATATGAATGCTAGATTGACAATGGAAAGTGTTGCTATCCTAGCTGCGACAAATAGTAACAATGCTAGTGCTAGAGAAAGGGAAACCTTTCCTAACCTTGAGGCTTCTACATCATGAGGCCCACATAATGATTCAGAGAAAGACTCACATGAGTTCGAATGGGACTCACTTTCAGATGCAACAGTTGATTTGGACATGGATGTTGTCCATACTTATAGTACTCAACCTGATGTGACCAACGAGCCTAGTGTAGGACTGGAGGATTGGACTCCTCGAATTGCCTTAGTGGACGATGCTTCGTTTGATAGGACAAATCCTAACTCAGGTATCTTAGGAGGGGACTGGATGAATCCTGATCGTATGGTCACCAGAGATAACACCTTCCATATAAACAATGTTGAACCTATCATTGACCTACCCCTTGTTCACTATGACCTAATCAATTGGTCTCAGCGCCACCAAGAGCCTAGACTCCTCACTTTTCAGAATGATTACGAAATTGCCTGCTATCTGAATGCTCTTGAACCCGTGGCTTCTTCCACCAGTGAACTGACAATGAGTATGATGGAGCCTGATATTAAGTACCTCAGTCTAAAAATAAAAGAAAGAGAAAAAAAGAAAAAAAGGTCTGATGGCGAAAACCACCTTGTGGCGGTCTCAGAACCAAAAATAGTAAAAATAAATGACGTATTTGAGGGTGAAAACCTCTTTAAGGCACCTAAGGATGGGGTACTTAATAACTTTCCAAGTTACTTCCAAGGCAGGTCATCAGTTCTTATTGAGCCTACGCAACTAGTGAATTTGAATACAGAAGAGGCTCCCCAAATAGTACACCTAGCTCAGTCTCTATCAGTTGGAGAAAAAGCGGCATATACAAAATTTTTGCAAAAGAAGAAAATCAACTTTGCTTGGACATATTCTGATATGCCAGGGCTTGACACTGATCTTATTATGCATCATCTATCTATAGCTCTAGGAATAAAACTGGTTAAACAAAAGTTGAGGAAAATGCATCCTCACATAGCTCTTCTTGTTAAAGCTGAATTAGAAAAGCTCTTGCGTGCAGGATTCATTCGAGCTATCAACTATGCTGAGTGGATCTCCAATATTGTTCCAGTTTCAAAATATGATGGGTCCATTCACATTTGCACAGACTTCAGAGACCTCAACAAAGCATGCCCAAAGGATGACTTTCCACTCCCTAACATAGACATGATAGTAGATATGACCGCGGGCTATGAGATATACTCTTTAATGGATGGTTTTTTTGGATATAACCAAATAAAAATAGCTCCCGAAGATCAAGAGAAAATAGCTTTCACATGTGCATGGGGAACCTATTGTTGGAACGTCATGCCATTTGGCCTAAAGAATGTAGGAGCAACATATCAGTGAGCTATGACCACAATTTTTCATGATATGATGCATAAGAACATGGAAGATTATGTGGATGATACCCTGGCTAAATCTAGAAAATGGGACACACACCTCGACGATCTGGAAGTAATTCTAGATCGCATGGCACAATTTCAGCTTAGATTGAATCCAAAAAAGTGTGCATTTGGAGTTGCCTCAGGTAAACTCCTAGGATTCATAATTTCAGCAAAAGGAATAGAGGTTGATCCCGAAAAGGTCCAAGCTATATTAGATATGCCACCTCCAAGAATATTAGTCAAATGAGAAGTCTTTAGGGATGTCTTCAGTCGATCAGGAGGTTTATTTCTCAGCTTGCAGATAGAGCACAACCTTTTAATAAGACATTGCATAACGGTGCTTCTTGCATGTGGAATGAGGAATGCCAAAACATCCTAGATCAAATTAAACAATACTTGGCTAATCCTCCAATTTTGATGCCGCCTATTCCTGGGAAACCATTGATTTTATACATTTTAGCAACAAAGTCTTCCTTAGGGGCATTGTTGGCTCAATTAGATGATACTGGGAAAGAAAGGGCTATTTACTACATTAGTCATACTCTAGTATCTTATGAGATCAATTATAATAGCATTGAAAAGTCTTGTCTGGCAGTAGTGTTTGCTTCCCAAAAGTTGTGACACTATATGCTTGCTCATACTATACATTTGGTTGCAAAAATTGATCCTCTTAAGTACTTGCTTAGTAAGGCTGCTCTCAAGGGTAGACTTGCTAAGTGGATGATGGTTTTGATTGAATTTGATATAGAGTACGTTGAGAGAAAGGCCATAAAGGGGCAAGCTATTGCTGATCAATTAGCTGATTTCCTACTTAAGGATAGTATGCCTATTCAGGTAGAGTTCCTAGATGAACACATACTGTATATGACTACCCGCACTTGGAAGATGTTCTTTGATGGTTCCCACATGCAAAACGGATCAGGTGCTGGAGTATTATTTATCTCTCCACATGGGTACAACATTTCAAAGTCTTACAAACTTTTATTCCCATGTACAAATAATATTGCCGAATATGAAGCTTTGACCAATGGATTGAAAATGGCTATAGAATGGAACATAACAAAATTACATGTCTTTGGGGATTCATAGCTAATTATCAACCAAGTCACTGAGGAGTATCAAACTAAGGATGATAAATTGGTACCTTACAAAAAGATGGTTGAATCATTGAGACGTTACTTTACATTTGTGACATTTCAATAGATCCCTAGGATAGAGAACAAAGCTGCAGATGCTATGGCTACATTAGCTTCACTCCTACAATTGGAACAACATGAATCCAGATTTGAATTCCTAGTGGAAGAGATACACCATCCCATATTTGACTCATCTAAAAGCTGTGTCATTTGTACCCTTGTCACACATGAATCTTCTTGATATGGTGCTATCTATTCATATCTCTGTGATGGCATCATCCCTGACACATTCAACCATTCTGAACATCAAAACCTTGTCTGCAATGCCTCTCGCCACACCCTTATCTCTGGTGATTTATATAGGAGGGGTTTAGATGGGACACTCCTTAGGTGCTTCGAAAAGGAGGAATCTGACCAAGCGTTAGCTGACATCCATGAGGGAATTTGTGGTGGACATTCCAATGGTCTTGCCATGGCCTAAAGGTTGCTTAGGGCGGGGTATTATTGGCCCACGATGCAAATAGACGCAGTAGCCTTTGCTAAGTCTTGTGAAAAATGTCAAAAACATGGAAACCTGATTCATGCTCCAGGTAGGGAGCTGATTCCTTCCATTTTTCATTGGCCATTTCAGCACTGGGCCTCTGATCTAGTTGGACAGATTCACCCCAACTCATCAGGTGGACATAAGTTCATTATTACTGCTACTGACTACTTCACAAAATGAGTGGAAGTCATGCCACTTTCTATGGCTTCAGGGAAGACTATCTCTTTGTTCATCTTGAATCATATTATTTGTCGATTTGGAGTACCTTCTAAGATTATCACTGATAATGGAGGTCAATTCAAGAATAAGGACCTAAAGCATTTATGCAAAAAATTTAAAATCAAGCAACATTGGTCCTCCATTTACTTTCCACAGGGAAATGGACAGGCAGAGGCTTCCAATAAAACCATCCTTAAGATTCTTCATAGGATAGTGCACAAGAATGGTAGGGATTGGCACTTGCAAATCAATCCAGCACTATGGGCTTATAGAACTAGCATTCGTACACCTACAGGAGCTACTCCTTTTGCTCTTACCTATGGCGCTGAAGCGGTGTTTCCCTTAGAAGTAGAGATACCTTCACTTAGAGTCTCACTCAAAGGATTGATAACAGATGAGGATTACCGCACCATGAGGTTACAGGAACTTGAACTTCTAGATGAGAAGCGTAAGGCTTCATTTGATCATATGAGAGTGTATCAGAAGTGTATGTCCAAAGCATTCAACAAGAAGGTTCGCCCTAGGGAATTTCAGATAGGTGATCTTGTTTTGAGAGAGAACCCTAAGAATCAACAGAACAGAGAACAAAAGGGCAAGTTTGAACCTAATTGGCTTGGACCATACATTATTACAGCTGCTTTTGGTACCGGTGCATATTTACTATCAGATCCTGATGGAGAATAGCTCCCTGATCCCATCAACATTTTGCACCTAAAGAAGTTCTATCCTTGATGCATGTTTCTGTCTGGGGGCATCCTTTGTACATACTTTATGATCCTGAAAAAATACCAAAAAAATTCATATATGATGCTGAAAAAATCCTAAAAAGCATAAAAAGTCCTGAAAACATACAAAAAAATTTTAAAAATGCAAAAAATTCAAAAAAATAGAAAAAGTGCCTTGGTGAAAACCTGGAAATAGGTGCCTTGGTAGCAAAAATACAAAAAAAGAAAAAAAAAGATGAAAAAAGATTCCAAGTGGTGAAAACCTGAAAACAGGCCCTACTTGTGGCCTTTGCACTCCTATTTATTAGCATGCGTCCTCGACACTGAGCCTTTCTTCATCATACCCTAACCTTATTTGGCTTAGTCTGGAATTGGTCTGTGTCTTTGTCTAGGGGGCATAACTGTTAGCATAGGTCTTTTAGGTGCATTTGTCTCTTGGGGCATTTCCTCATAGGTGTTTTTCAACACCACCCCAAATAGTGTTTCTCAACACTACCCTTGCATTGAGTGTTTCTTAACACTTATCAGATGTCTTACCCACCAGTCTAAGTATGATGCAATATCGCTCATTTGCAAATGTGATACTCAAATTTTGATTCTATGACCAACACACACGCACTTAAACAATCAACTCGTTGAGATATGTTGACTTTATTTTTCTTTGTGTGTTGTCTATGAGGATTTCTTTGATGAGTGGTCTCTCCCTGAGAAGTTTTCAATGATGCATAGCTAGAAGACTGAGGGAATGAGAACATGTTTTATTTCTTTATCTGCTTGTGGGTATATTTTGTTGGTCCTACCTGTCATGAGCATTTATGCTGGTCTTACTTGACACTATGGATTGACAAGGTATTATCCTTGACTGTTTTGCGAGTGCATGCTTCTAGTTATCCTAACTTTCATGTGTCTTGATACAAGCATAATCTCACCATATCAAACTTAGGTAATCTCACTGCATTAGTCATCTTGACCTCCATGTCTTTGATGCCTAGGTGGGATTTTCACATTTCTATCTGATAAAGATCATATTCATATCCACATAGTTATGCTAGTGTGCATTGTATGATCTTGCAATGCTACCAATAACACTCGATGATGATAATTAGATGTCTATAAGCGTTGTGACCTTGCAAGTCAACCACTTTTCATAGTAGCTTGCATTTTAGGTTCATGTTAGTCTAGTTTTGCACTTTGCATATGGAGAGAGCTCTCCTTTTCATCTCACATGGACCCGTTAGTCGACTATGTTCATCTTCTGATTCTTCTTGATCATGTCTTTCACTTCTTGTCTTTCATATCACATCCTTTTCTATTCCTATAGCATTTTGACTTTTTGACCTAATTTTCAAAACACCTCAGAATTGCACAAAAATTGCACCCCTACCTAATTTCGACATCTTGGATCCATTTTCAGACTTGAAATTGAAATCCAAGGTCATCTTGATAGCCAAAATTGCATTCCAAATTTTCCCCTTCTTTTGAGCAGTTGACTGACTTTTTGAGGCATAATTTGATTTTCGATGGACTTTCTTCCTTCCATGTCTCTCAAATTTTCTAGTCTTTCATTCACTCTATTTCTAGTCTTCTATTTCTATTCTTCTACTTCCTCACTGGGGCATGTTTCATTGCCTAATGGTTATCCTGTTATCATTTACCTTCGATTGTGATTTCATTCTGATTTGATCAAATCTTTCTCAGTTTGCCGTTCCTCTCTACCTGATTTCACTTTCGATTCCGAGGGGGTAGTACCTATGGGATTCTCATCCCTAATTTTCTTGATTCTCTTGATTCAGACATCTTTTGTGAGCTTTTGTTCAAAATTTGAGATTCTTATGTCTTACTTTGAATGTGATCCCGAATCGACCTCATATTCAAAGGCCTTTGTTTATGTTTGTCCGGGTGTGATCTCGAATCGACCTCACATCTAAGTTATTTTGTGATCCCAGATCGATCTCACATTTCAACTTCATTCTTTGACTACATGTGTTCCCAAATCGATCACACATTAGTCAAAGAGGGGCAAATGTATGCACCCAAAAATGGTCGCCTAGACTTTGGGCCCCATTTATTTGGTTTATCAACCCTGAATCATTTTTATCAATAATCAATATTTTCAACATTATCAATTTATTGATCAAATCTTAATTTCGATCATATATTGGATTTTTATCCTATGGGCTAACCATTTATCCTAAGCCTTTATTTAATTAAAAGGAATTTCCTCCCCTTTTATTAAATAAAAAGCCCCCACTTTCCTCTTATCCTAAGTTGCACAAATAAAGCATTATTCTCATTTTATTAAAAAAGGAAAAAAACACTTTTTGTCTCACATGGACATAAAGTCAACTCCTATTCTCCTATTGGAGGATACTTGTGCACATGGATTGCTCCTCTTTCAAGCTCCACCGTTGATTAAGACTTTTTACCTCTTAATCTCAATGGTCCATTTCACCTCATTTCTTATAAAAGGAGAGCTCTCTCCCTCATTCGAAGACACTTGTTTTATGCTAACTCTATGCTGTAGGAATTCTTTGGAGCTTTTTGGAGATCATTGTTGCATTGCATCTTAGAGTTCTTCATTTGCTTCATAGTTTAGTTTCCATTCTTGCATAGTAGTTCATGTTCATGCTTTCATAGCTTAGATTTCACTTTCAAGCTTTAGAATAACTCAACTAGCTTAATAGGAAGGGTTGTAACACATTGTTATTTCCATTTCATAGCTTAGTTTGTACTTCCATTTTCATAGCATAGCTTGCACATTTGCATTCTCATTCTTAGCTTGCATTTCCATTTGATTCTTTGGGGATATTAGCACTCTTGCCCATGTCCGCATTCGAATCTCTCATTGTATGGTTGACTAGCAAGGCCACAAGCTCAATAGCTCTAGTTGAGAGCAAATCCATAATCTTGCAACTCCATGCATAAAGAGCTATGGATCGATTTGTGAGGGCTCATTCTTGAGTTTCCTTGCATGTAAGGATTCATAGAAGTGCACTACTTTTGTATATACAGGATTCATGTTTGTTGATATTACTGGCATGACCATTGTATATTAGACCTTTATTAACAATTCATCATATCAGATAAAGTATGTTTAAGAATTGTTGGGACTAGTCCTTTGGCATACTGGATTTAATTCATAAATAGATTTAATTTAATTTTGTATGTGAAATTTTGGGAGTTGCATGAGAAGTTTTAGTGTCTAAACACTCAACTAATCCCTCTAACTGATTAGGAGTGGTTGGGGATGTTGAGAGGAAAGTTTTCAAACATTCATATTCACTTATTGAATGCTTTAGAGACTACTGGTTTAACTATCCATGCGTTACTAGTGACTGAGATTTAAAGGATACAAAACCCTTCATTTTGGGTTATTGTGTGTGGATTCAAATGTAGGTTTGATTTGGTTAATGTTTATAAGAGATCAATAAAGTATTTAAAGACAATCTTACATGTTTGGAGAGATTTGAGAGGCACTTATCATGACTGTACCCTCACAAATAGCGGCATAGACTGGTTTTACTAAGTTTCCTTTCTCTATTTTGAGGTTTCCTTTCTCTACTGCAGGGGTACAGTCAGAGGGTTGATTGACAAAATGATCCTTTGAATGGTTACTATGAATATGAATGATTTGATATAGCATATTTCTCATTTTACTTAAAGTTTGGAATAGCTTGTGCAAGGGTGAAAGTACTTTTGATCATTTTGGTCATGACTGTTCCTCTACACAGTTAGGAAATGTAACTATCTAATGATTATATGTAATGTTGAATGGATTAAATGCTTTATTCTTGGTAGAAGTGAATGGAAGGAATAGTATTGGTGTTAGGTTTCATTTATTATCGAATTCAATGGTTTCCAAGATGTGTTGAGGATTTGCTCCTTGTTTAATGTTAACTGTTCCTGCACAATCCATTCACACAACAGTGAAGTTACAGAACTGAACCAATGGCATGTTTACAAAAAAGAAATAGAATGATAATAATATGCTGAAAATTTTATTATGTTTAATACACATCGAAGGACCAATCCCAACAATTCTAGCTATCAAATGGATAGCCCGTGAGCTTCTAGCTAGGCGCCATTTGTATTGATAGCTTAGGGCATCAAATGTATTGTATCATTGATAGTTGAGACTTTGTTAAAAGGAAATAGGACAAAGAATGATTTTGATTTATTTTCTCTATTTTGATCCCTAAGTGGCTTACAACCCTAGCGAAGTATATGCAAATTTATGGATGCAATTGCAGGATACATAGCAGTCGATATTTCACAAGAAATCCATGCATCCAATTTGAATAGCAATTAATACAAATAAATAGGGCCCTCCAATGGCCCAATCATCCAGACCTTAACTGTCCCCTCAACCAGTGACCCTTCAAAACCAATTTATCATGCAATCAGTGAGTGATCCTTCATTCTCTTGGTCTGCCTTACATCCAAACATATTGGAAATACACAATACAATGATAACAAGTCTTTCACAATCCCCCTTCCCTCAAGGAACCCTATCAACCATCCCTTCCACATAGCATTTCACTGTTGTATGAGTGGATTGTGCAGGAACAATTAACATTAAACAAGGAGAAAACTCCTCAACACATCTTGGAAACCATTGAAAGGGAAAGAAATCAATTTGGTGTTTTCAGTTTATGGTAAAAGTTGATTTGGTAAAATCCTCAGGAAACACACTACATGTTCTAAAATGTAAAGAAGTTGAATGTTAAATGTAAGATATATATCTCATCCACAGTAATCAAAAGAAAGGACATGAAACTAAGGAGATTTACCGATCCAAAAATATAAGCAAATAGAAAACATGATTGGTACCAAATGAATTGGTTTTTGAGGTGCATGATCTTCATCAATCTACTCAGAAGAATACCCCTCCTCACTGCTACTGCTTTCTTGTTTAACAATTGGTTTGGAAAAATGCATTTAACACAAAAAAAAATTACAAAATTGAATCAATGGCATGTTTACAACAAAGAAATAGAATGATAATAATATGCTGAAAATTCTATTATGTTTAATACACGCCAAAGGACCAGTCCCAACAATTCTTAAACATACTTTATCTGATATGATGAATTGTTAATAAAGGTCTAATTCTGTAGACTGCTAGCACAAAGGAAGATTTGAACTAGCCAAATCTTCCTTGTACCACACAAAAAAGCTGTGTGATAACTATGACTACTCCAACCTTAATTGTTTAAGAATTCATCATATCAGATGAAGTATGTTTAAGAATTGTTGGGAGTTCTATTAGCCCTTTGTTGTAAACATGCCATTGGTTCAGTTTTGTACATTTGTTTTTTGTGTTAAATGCATTTAAATGGAACATTAAGCATAGTAATAATATGCTTAATCTATTAGTAATTGGCAGATTAAATGCAGATAACACCTTTATCAGTTTAGCATGTTATTATAAGATACTAAAGAAGACCTGCTATTTGTCAAACAAATCTTCACTGTCCCCCACAATGAAGACAATGAAGATTGAACTCCTGCCCCACAACAAAGAACATTGTAATAAGAATAAGATATAATATAGTGTTAGAATAAACTTTGAACAAAGACATGTAATGCTTATGTTAATGATCTAAAAAGCTGCAAATATAGGAATTGAAAAAGAAGATAGTGCCAAGAAACATTTTCACAAATATGAAATGTGAGGAAAAGTAATAACATTAACAATGCCAAGATTCACAACATTAAATTTCACCTGTGGATGAGTTTCTGTAGTGGGTTTCCCAGCATCAAAAATATGTTGAGTTGCATTTGACACTACTACATTTGGGGCCAAATTTCGACAGAAGTTTTTGACAGGTAACTTTTTCTTACGAATTTGATGTTTTTTTTTTGTAATAGGCCCTGATGATGTTGGTATTCTGATGGGTGTTTAATTGACCATCGAGACTCTGACAGATTCAGGGTATACATTTTTAAAAAAATTGAAATAGCCTCATCATTTTTATTTTGATTAGAGAGAGGGAGAAAAGGGGCGAAAGCTAAGCGCGGGAGAAGGTATGTGATTTCTTCATCTTTCGAGCCTCTGGCATCATATTCGAATGCATTTCATTTTATTGTTGAGGGAGTTGTTCTTTGAAATGACCACATTCTACTGGTGTCGTGCCCTAGCCAGCGCTATATCTCTATTATTTGATGTTATTGGTGCTTGTGCTCAAGGATATCGATTCACTGTATTCAAATGTTTGGATTCACGTTTGTTGATATTACTAGCATATGTGTTTAATAACGCCATTGTATATTGTTGTCACTAAAATGACCGCATTCTACTGGTGTCGTGCCCTAGCCCATGCTTTAACTCCATTATTTGATGTTATTGGTGCTTGTGCTCAAGGATATCCATTTTTTTTAAATGTTGACTGTGGTTATCAAATGGACAGCTCATGAGCTTCTAGCTAGGCGCCATTTGTATTGATAGCTTAGGGAATCAAATGTATTGTATCATTGATAGTTGAGACTTTGTTAAAAGGAAATAGGACAAAGAATGATTTTTATTTAGTTTCTCTATTTTGATCCCTGCGTGACTTACAACCCTAGAGAAGTATATGCAGATTTATAGATCCAGTTGCAAGGTACATAGCAGCTGATAATTCACAAGAAATCCATGCATCCAATTTGAATAGCAATTAATACAAAGAACTAGGGTCCTCCAATGGCCCAATCATCCAGACCTTGACTTTCCCTTCAACCAATGACCCTTCAAAACTAGGTTATCATGCAATTAGTGAGTGATCCTTCATTCTCCTAGTCTTCCCTACATCCAAACATATTGGAAATACATAATACAATGATAAAAAGTCTTTCACAATCCCCCTTCCCCCAAGGAACACTATCAACCATCCCTTCCACATAGCATTTCACTATTTTATGAGTGGATTGTGCATGAAAAATTAACATTAAACAAGGAGAAAACTCCTCAACACATCTTGGAAACCATTGAATTCAATAATAAATGAAACTTAACACCAACACTATTCCTTTCATAGTTGCAGGATAAATAGCAGTCGATAATTCACAAGAAATCCATGCATCAAATTTTTATAAGGATATCCTACTAATCAATAGGAATTTTCTTGATATGACCAATGATTATGCATTTTGATGGCAGTGTGCTAGTTCAAAAGGATAATATAAATTTGAAACAATTTTTTCTAATTTTCTCAAACTATAAATGTGGTTAAAGGGAAAACATTATGTGGAAAACCCACAAACCAAGCTAGCAAATGATTGTACATCAAATTATTCCTATATTCATTCAAGAATTGCTATGCTTCAGCTACCTGACCTTTGAGCTTCATTTAGAGGAATGTGTAGCTTTAAGATAGAGTTACTTCTTGGGCCTTACAATAGGGTGGAATATGATCAAGATTTGTTTAGGCTGTATCTTTCTTAGTCCCATTGTTAGGTTCTTACAGTTCATGGTTTGAATCTATTATGGTTGTGTAAGAGATTTGTAGATGCTTTTTCTAACATAATTATTGGACACCATGATTGGAACAACTGGTTGTTGGCTATTGTACACATGAATCATAACTGTCAATGGTTCTTTGGGTTCAAGAATTTTTTGATCAATTTTTGAGATTTATTGTCCCAGCTTTAAAAGAGTGATAAAAGATATAGTGAGTGCTATCTTTTCTAAGTGTTTTGTGGGTGCCATTATCTTCTAGGAGTAATTGCTACAACCAAATTATGTTCTTTGCCTCTAGTAAATATTGTAGACACAATCATCTTCTTGGTGAAGGGTTGCTTCCATCCCCATGAGGCACTATTGCATGGTTTCCATTCCCTTGTAGTATAGTGAACCTAATTTAATACAAGTGTGCACTATTTTGGGATCCATAATTTATGGCCCCTACACTATGGTTGTTAGCCTAAGATAGGCGTACCTTTGCATATAATAAGAGGCCAACATGAAACAAACATCCAAAAGTTAGGGGGTTGTTCCCTGTCCATAATTTATTATTTAAGTGCTAAGTGATGATGGGTATATTGTGTAATTCATACCTAGTGTGTCTCTTTCTTTCTCTCCACATTTCACATTAGGAGTATATTCTATAAAATACCAATGAAATCAACTATTGGTCAAATCTAATCAAAATTGCAATATAAAGATTAAAATAGATCTTGAAGAAATATGGGAACCATTTTTGATAGATATTGTACAAATGAAGAGAATACTCCCAAGAGGAAATGCTTCAATGTGGAACAATTGAAGGACAATATTTTACTTTTATATGCACATATGCAATGTTTTTGATATATTTCTGAGATAACAAAACCATAGAAAGAATAGCATATAGAAGAAAGTAAAGAATAATGATCATATTTTGAGATATTGTGGAAACTTAAAGGAAAGAATGCTTGGTGGGGTTATCATGCAATCAGTGAGTGATCCTTCATTCCCCCCCTCTTCCAGTGATCCTTCAAAACTAGGTTATTATGCAATCAGTGAGTGATCATTCATTCTCTTGGTCTGCCCTGCATCCAAACATATTGGAAATACACAATACAATGATAACAAGCCTTTCACAATCCCCCTTCACTCAAGGAACACTATCAACATCCAAACCTTGACTATCCCCTCAACCAGTGACCCTTCAAAATTGGGTTATCATGCAATCAATGAGTGATCCTTCATTCTCCTGGTCTGCCCTACATCCAAACATATTGGAAATACACAATACAATGATAACAAGTCTTTTACAATCCCCCTTCCCTCAATGAATTACTATCAACATCTGAACCTTGACTGTCCCCTCAACTAGTGACCCTTCAAAACTGGGTTATCATGCAATCAGTGAGTGATCCTTCATTCTCTTGGTCTGCCCTACATCCAAACATATTGGAAATATACAATACAATGATAACAAGTCTTTCACAATCCCCCTTCCCTCAAGGAACACTATCAACAAGTGACCCTTCTTATCAGCCATATCCAATGTTTCATTGAAGTCACGGCCAAGAATGAAGGTCACCTTACCCATACCATTCATGGATTCTGGAATGTTGTTCCAAGCTCCTGAAAACTTTTCTATTGCTTCTTGTTGCTTCTTTAAATACTTCCTCTACCACAATGTCCTCCTGCCCCATCTTCTTGATCTTCCTGGCTAAAGCAGATGAATCCACACACAATAACCCAAAATGAAGGGTTTTGTATCCTTTAATGAATCTCAGTCACTAGTAACGCATGGACAGTCAAACCAGTAGTCTCCAAAGCATTCAATAAGTGAATATGAATGTTTGAAAACTTTCCTCTCAACTTCCCCAACCACTCCTAATCGGTTAGAGGGATATTTCTAGAATCTCCACTATTCCTATCCTTACCAACAATTCTTAAACATACTTTATCTAATATGATAATAACATGCTAAACTGAACCAATGGTGTGTTCTTCATGTGGTACAAGGAATATTTGGCTATCAAATCTTCCTTTGTGCAAGCTGAGCACGAGAGAAGGTATGTGATTTCTTCATCTTTGATTGGTATCTTTGACGGGCAATGTCTTTCTAGCCTCTGGCATCATATTCGACCGCAAATTTCAAATGAATTACATTTTATTTGATCATGAATGCTCACTAAAATGACCACATTCTACTGGTTTTGTGCCCTAGCCCATGCTTTATCTCCATTATTTGATGTTATTGGTGCTTGTGCTCAAGGATATCGATTCACTGTTTTCAAATGTTTGGATTCACGTTTGTTGATATTACAATTCATCATACCAGATAAAGTATGTTTAAGAAGTTTTAGTGTCTAAACACTCAACTAATCCCTCTAACCGATTAGGAGTGGTTGGGGAAGTTGAGAGGAAAGTTTTCAAACATTCATATTCACTTATTGAATGCTTTGGAGACTACTGGTTTGACTGTCCATGCGTTAATGTTTAGAAGAGATCAATGAAATATTTAAAGACATTCTTACATGTTTGGAGAGGTTTAAGAGGCACTTATCATGACTGTACCCTCACAAAAAGTGGCATAGACTGGTTTTACTAAGTTTCCTTTCTCTATTTTGAGGTTTCCTTTCTCTTCCACAGGGGTACAGTTAGAGGGTTCATTCACAAAATGATCCTTTGAATGGTTGCTATGAATATGAATGATTTGATATAGCATATTGCTCATTTTACTTGAAGTTTGGAATAGCTTGTTCAAGGGTGAAAGTAGTTTTGATCATTATGGTCATGACTGTTCCTCTACACAGTCAGAAAATGTAACTATCTAATGATTATATGTAATGTTGAATGGATTAAATGCTTTATTCTTGGTAGAAGTGAATGGAAGGAATAGTGTTGGTGTTAGGTTTCATTTATTGTTGAATTCAATGGTTTCCAAGATGTGTTGAGGAGTTTGCTCCTTGTTTAATGTTAACTGTTCTTGCACAATCCACTCATACAATAGTGGAATGCTATGTGATTGACAGTTTCATACAATTGGTCCTTTAGCATGTATTAAATACAATCCAGTCACCTATTAAATGCTTTGGAGACTACTGGTTTGACTTTCCATGCGTTACCAATGTCTAAGATTCATTAAAGGATACAAAACCCTTCATTTTGGGGTTATTGTGTGTGGATTCAAATGTAGCTTTGATTTGGTTAATGTTTAGAAGAGATAAATAAAGTATTTAAAGACAATCTTACATGTTTGGAGAGGTTTGAGAGGCACTTATCATGACTGTACCCTCACAAACAGTGGCATAGACTGGTTTTACTAAGTTTCCTTTCTCTATTTTGAGGTTTCCTTTCTCTGCCGCAGGGGTACAGTCAGAGGGTTCATTGACAAAATGATCCTTTGAATGGGTACTATGAATATGAATGATTTGATATAGCATGTTTCTCATTTTACTTGAAGTTTGGAATAGCTTGTACTTGAAGTTTGGAATAGCTTGTGCTTGTGCTAGAATTCTTGGTAGAAGTGAATGGAAGGAATAGTGTTGGTGTTAGGTTTCATTTATTATTGAATTCAATGGTTTCCAAGATGTGTTGAGGAGTTTGCTCCTTGTTTAATGTTAACTGTTCCTGCACAATCCACTCATACAATAGTGAAATGCTATGTGATTGACAATTTCATACAACTGGTCCTTTGGCGTGTATTAAACAAAATAGAATTTTCAGCATATTATTATAATTCTATTTCTTTGTTGTAAACATGCCATTGGTTTAGGTTTGTAAAAAAAAATTCGTGTACAAATTTTTTTTTCTATTTTTTCCATTTGATAACCACAGTCAACATTTCAAAATAATGAATAACATCAAATAATGGAGATAAAGCATGGGCTAGGGAACAACACCAGTAGATTAAAACCGAACCAATGACATGTTTACAACAAAGAAATAGAATGATAATAATATGCTAAAAATTCTATTCTGTTTAATACATGCCAAAGGACCAATTGTATGAAATTGTCAATCACATAACATTTCACTGTTGTATTAGTGGATTGTGCAGGAACAGTTAACATTAAACATAGCCAGTGTTCTCTTTACTTTCTCAAATCTCTGCAAGTCAAAAACATTAGAGTTGTATAATACATTGTTAGTATCCTTTTTCCATGGGTCCTAGGTCTTTGGGTCCATGGAAAGGAAATAGATTACAAAATACACTTCAAAACAAAGGAAAAACTTAGCAAATTCAGTCTAACTCACTATAGATGAAGGAACAGTCATGCTAATAGTTCCTCTAAGTCTTCCAAAACATTTATTGAACTCCCCTAAAGTCCTATTGGATCCCCAAATTGCTTAATCCAATCAACTTACATCAGGATCATGAGAAACTTCAAAGGATGAAAAACATTACTTGGAACAGTCAAATCATTATGCTTTCAAATCAATTACCTATCGACATATCCCTTGCGAGGGAGAGAAGCCAAGCACATAAAGAACATGCACATAAACACAACAGCTGAAAAACTTAAATGGAATACACCAAGAGGTACCAAATGATGAATGCTCAATTGTTGTAATGGAAAACCATCAAAACCGTCCATTTCTAGAACTTGATTTTATAGTCTAAATGATTTTTCTATAGTCGTAATGATTTTTCTAGAACTTGATTTTGTAGTCTTAATGATTTTTCTATAGTCCTAATGATTTTTCTATAGTACTCTTAATGATTTTTCTAGAACTTGATTTTCTAGTCTTAATGATTTTTCTATAGTCCTAATGATTTTTCTATACTCTTAATGATTTTTCTTTCGTCCTAATGTCTGTTGCTCTTGATAAATTAGGCCTTGAATTTGAATTTTTGTTCACTATTTTATTTCAGCTTGATATTTCATTCATTTTTCATATACACAGAGATTACACATGCTGATAAAAAAATGAGCTATTTGATTAAGGTTAACTATTCATGATTGTAAATAGTCAATATTTCTGATGGTACTCCTTAGTGTATTTCATTTTAAAATAATCATGTTTCTATGGCTATGATAAATGTCCCTTTGTGTTGAGAAAATTAGAGTTGAAAAAATGGTTGCAAACAAATCATCCTTCTTCCACCAACATTCTAGTCAATGTACAAGTAACGAGTCATTCCATTCAAGAAAGACCATGTCTGACAATATCAAAATAGAACAAAATAAGGAGTATGCAGAATTTAATGATTGTATCTTCCATTAGAGCCACTTCATACGCACAGGTCATGAACATGCATATTTACCTAAGCGCTATTGGGAGCTTACCCAACAACATACACCTTCTATGATCAACTCTTATATGCACAGGTGATGAACATTTAGATTTGCCTAAGCAGTACTTTTAGTAGTCCTCCTACATATGTACTATTGTGAAAATCATCACAAGTCCATTTGTTGGAGGGCTACTCAAAGTACACATGTTTGGAGGTCTGAAGGAAACAAGAGAATTTGAAGAGTCACGAGTCTTAAGATTGTACTTAATATAGCCAAGCTTCATTCAATGGTACATTCAAACATGAAACAAACCATTCTTAAACCAGATTAAACTAGTAAACCAAAGGACATACTGATTATAAGTAAACTAGTAAACCAAAGGACATGCTTTTACTACCAAGTCTCTATTTTTTGGGCATACTGATTATAAGTACTTGACATATATCACAAATTTTGCTAATTAAGGTTGGCAGGATGATTACGCCTATCCTGAAAAAAGATTGTCAAATCATTATGCTTTCAAATCAATTACCTATCGATGCATCCCTTGCGAGGGAGAGAAGCCAAACACATAAAGAACATGCACATAAACATGACAACTGAAAAACTTAAATGGAATACACCAAGAAGTACCAAATGATGAATGCTCAATTGTTGTAATGGCAAAGCAATATCAGAACCGTCCATTTATAGAACTTTATTTTTCTATAGTCCTAATGATTTTTCTTATTTCTTGTCTGTGCTTGGTGATAGGATTTTGAACATTGTTGACATACTTAAATGGAATACACAATACCAAATGATGAATGCTTAATTTTTGTAATGGCAAAGCATCAGAACCATCCATTTCTAAAATTTGATTTTGTATAGTCTTAATTATTTTTCTATAGTCCTAATGATTTTGAAAATTGTTGACAAAGAGTGTTTCTTTTTTTGATTGTAGTATAAATGATTTTTCTATAGTTGTAATGATTTTTCTTATTTCTTGTCTTTTGTCCCTTTTTTATTTCCTATGTCTGTGCTTCGTGACAGGATTTTGTCACCTTCTTTTGATGGTATATTTCATTCAGCCTATGTGGATCAAATACTATATTGTTCACTATTTTATTTCAGCTTCATATTTCTTTCATTTTTCATATACACAGAGACTACACATGCTAATAAAAAATGAGCTATTTGATTTAGGTTTACTTTTCATTATTGTAAATGGTTAATATTTATGATGGTACTCCTTGGTGTATTTCATATAAAAATAATCATATAAAAATAATAAATGTAGTAATGATGGTGCGGTGCATTATTGATATATAGGCTCGATGACTCTTGTCAATGTGCCAAACTGTCAATGTGGTGGTGGGAGTGTGTGTTGAAGACTTCACAGACATCGAACAACACTGGACGACAATTTTGGTGCTGCCCAAATAGAAAAAAGGTTGCTGATGTGTATATATTTAATGTTTCTAATGTAAATACTATTCATTATAATATAAGAACTAATGTAGACTGGGCATCACAGGGAAATAATGGTTGTGGATACTTTAGTTGGGTTGATGACAACTCATCTGCATCTATCCACCCATCTCCACTTATCCACGATGAAGGATTTGAGTGCAAAACATGTCAAGCTAGGGCAAATTCCAAAATTATATTTTTACGATGCCTTCTCTGTATTGTAATTGTATATCTTTGTTGCGACCATATGCAGAGATGAACTCAGGAATTAGTTAGTTTAGTATTTTCATATTGTAACTAATATTTTAATATGGATATGACATAACTTCTCTTTGCCTCAAGTGCGCATATATATGGTTTACATCTTTTTTTAGAATAATTCTTCATGTTTATGGCTTAGGTGAGCCTCAATCTTCTATCAATTACATGATTTAACGTATAGTGTTTTCTTGGTTGTTCCATTTGTTCCTTGACCTTGACTATGGATTGACTATCATTTTCAAGCTTGAGCATGACTTCGTAACATGCACCGTCCGTAGATTTGTACGCAACGCTGATTTACGAACGTAAATAATGCATTGAACATAATCTACGAATGTTGCATGTATGAAGTCTTGCTAAAGTTTGAGCGTCCTCCCTTTATTCTAGTGAGGGATTGGAATGAGTTCATTTTGGATGCAAAGGAGAAAGGGGATACTCAAAGAGGAATTACACCAGAAAATGGGAGAAGGTATAAATATTTTAATAGATTTTTATTATTAAATAATGAAATTTGCATATACTAGTGTTCTAAGCTTCCTCATTACATTATTTAAGGTCTTAGTCCATGGACAAATTAAATCAAACTTACTATCCAAAATACATAAAAAACATGCACATAAACATGACAACTAAGAAACATAAATGTAGATTTCACAACAGCTGAGAAACATAACTGTAGGCATCATAGTCACAATCTTTTGGAGATAACTTAATTGAGTTGTGTACCCAAGCGGTGTAGAGCAACTTCTGCACCCCCAATTCCAAGTTGAATACATCTGTTGGAGGACCTTGTATTCATGAGCAACAGATGTAGTCAACTTGGAATCGGAGGTGCAGGAGTTGCTCTCCACCGTCTGGGTATACAACTCAATTACATTGTCTCCAAAAAATTGTGACCATGATGCCTACAATTATGTTTCTCATTTGTTGTGTCCCATGACCCCTTATGACCCTTTACGACCATTTACGATCCCTAAGAATACATATTAGAGGTCTTAAAATGTTGTAAAGGGTCATAAGAGGCTCCTAGGAGGGGCCAAATGAGCTTCCACCTTCACATGGTTGGCCCTGTTAAGTAGAGAATGTTTAACTATTCTCAAAACAAAGAGAAGCTCAATAATTTAAGGTCTCAGTCCATCAAGATGCTGAAAAAATGACAGGAATCAATGATGGAGAGTTTTTAGATTTTGAGAAGACGTATATGGAGTGGAGGCCAGATTGAGTACCAGTGCAGAGTGTTAATAATTATAGCCTTTCAGCCAAGATCAAACTGATCAAATAAATACCCTTGTGCAATTTATAATAATGAGATTATTATTTCATTTATATATATATATATGTGTTGGTTGAATTAGTTAAGGGCCCAAGGTCATCCTCTTGGCTTTAACATTAAATATATTTAATAAGACTAGGTCAGCCCTCTTGAAGATAATTCAATTCATATATATATGGTGTTGGATTCTAGGGAGAGAAGCACCAAAAACATAACGTGCTTCCCTCCCCCAAAACCTTGATTCTTTGCCTTAAGCAAACTTAGATCAACATATATTGGTGTGAAAGATAAGCAGCTTCGGCTAATAAATAAGAACAAGTCTGAGCATGAATAAAGATAAATTATGATCTGATCCATACAACTAGCAATTATTGGCAATGTTAACTACGAGTTGATTAGGGCTAGAAGCCTCTATTAGGACTGGACTCTTCCTCAATACACTAACACCAAGGTACTAATTAGGTTCTCCTTAGCACCTTTGTTAGTACAGTTGGAGGCATATAGACTGGAGTATACTTGGTTGATATCTGGGTATCTTCTATCCCTTCTTGTTTACTTTATTCTATGTTTAGCTGTGTTAGATCTCTATAGTTTATTCATTTCAGAGTAGAATCTGAAATATATCAACAAGAGATGATGATTCAGTAACCTACATCTAGAAAACCTTCACAATTATCCCTTCTTTGGCCTCCACTTTTTCTTCTTCTCAAAAATGGTTATCTAGAAACTTTGGAGCCTGCCGATTCTTTCCGTACATAACCTGTGCGTGTTGATGACAATGAGGATGTGCATCACAGTAATACAAGTAAACATCTTAAATTGATTGGTGTAGTAATACAAATTTAATTGAAATTGGTGTTTGGATTAATGTAACAATTTGTATTGCAGCTGTAGAAAGTGTAGAGGCCGTTGTTAATGAGAAGGTTGAGGTTGAGGCCGAGGCCAGACAAACTGACCTCGATGTTGATGATGTGACTAGATCAAGTAAAGAGCTATATGATTATGAATGTTGTCAATGCCTTTATTACCAAGGAATCACCGCCCTCTATTAATGAATATTAACGAACACTTACACCATGAAGAAGACAAATGATTAAACAGAAAGAGAGGACCAACTGAACCATCTTGTGGTCAATCTATATCACATTGAGAAACAATGTCAAGACTTGAGAATCAAAACAATCAAAAGTTTCTTCAAGACCATGAATGATCAATAACATTCCATCAGAAAACAAAACACTAATCTATGTTATCATTAAGCCATAAAATATGTCTTTAAAGTTTAGAAGCATCACAAAAACTTTCAAGAAACATAGTACTATCCAAAATATGTCTTTAAAGTTTATTTCTAATGATTATGATGATGTTGATGTTGATGTTGATGTCTATAATTTATTTCACTTACTGATGCTTGCCTAGATTGAATTTTGAATTGCCAGGTTGGAGAATGCTTTCAAAGTTTAGGGTTTGTTCCACATGATACTCTTAGTTACAGCTCAAATGCAACTCAACATATTTTTGATGATGGGCAACCCACTGCAGAAACTCATCCGCAGGTGAAATTTAATGCTGTGAATCTTGGCATTGTTAATGTTATTACTTTTCCTCACGTTTCATATTTGTGAAAATGTTTCTTGGCACTATCTTCTTTTTCAATTCCTATATTTGCAGCTTTTTAGATCATTAACTTAAGCATTACATGTATTTGTTCAAATTTTATTCTAACACTATATTATATCTTATTCTTATTACAATGTTCTTTGTTGTGGGGCAAGAGGTCAATCTTCATTGTCTTCATTGTGGGGGATAGTGAAGATTTCTCTAACAAATAGTAGGTCTTCTTTAGTATCTTATAATAACATGCTAAACTGATAAAGGTGTTATGGGAATTTAATCTGCAATTGCTAATGGATTAAGCATATTATTACTATGCTTAATGTTCCATTTAAATGCATTTAACACAAAAAAAAAATTAGAAAACTAAACCGGTGGCATGTTTACAACAAATATGTGTTGAGGAGTTTGCTCCTTGTTTAATGTTAACTGTTCCTGCACAATCCACTCATACAACAGTGAAATGCTATGTGGAAGGGATGGTTGATAGTGTCCCTTGAGGGAAGGGGGATTTTGAAAGACTTATCATTGTATTTTGTATTTCCAATATGTTTGGATGCAGGGAAAACTAGGAGAATGAAGGATCATTCACTGATTGCATGATAATCCAGTTTTGAAGGGTCACTGGTTGAGGGGACAGTCAAGGTCCGGATGATTGGGCCATTGGAGGACCCTATTTCTTTGTATTAATTGCTATTCAAATTGGATGCATGGATTTCTTGTGAATTATCAGCTGCTATGTATCCTACAACTGCATTTGTAAATCTACATATACTTCTCTAGGTTTGTAAGCCACTTAGAGATCAAAATAGAGAAACTAAATCAGAATCATTCTTTGTCCTATTTCCTTTTAACAAAGTCTCAACTATCAATGATACAATACATTTGATGCCCTAAGCTATCAATACAAATGATGCCTAGCTAGAAGCTCAGGAGCTGTCCATTTGATAACCACAGTCAACATTTCAAAAAAATGGATATCCTTGAGCACAAGCACCAATAACATCAAATAATGGAGTTAAAGCATAGGCTAGGGCACGACACCAGTAGAATGTGGTCATTTCAGTGACAAAAATATACAATGGCGTCATTAAACATATATGCCAGTAATATCAACAAACGTGAATCCAAACATTTGAAAACCAATGACATGTTTACAACAAAGGTCTAATAGAAATCCCAACAATTCTTAAACATACTTTATCTGATATGATGAATTCTTAAACAATTAAGGTTGGAGTAGGCATAGTTATCACACATATTTTTTTTGTGGTAAAAGGAAAATTTGGCTAGGTCAAATCTTCCTTCGTGCCAGCAGTCTACAGAATTAGACCTTTATTAACAATTGATCATATCAGATAACTAGTATGTTTAAGAATTGTTGGGATTGGTCCTTTGGCATGTATTAAACAGAATATATAGAATTTTCAGCATATTATTATCATTCTATTTCTTTGTTGTAAACATGCCATTGGTTCAGTTTTGTAACTTCATTATTGTATGAGTGGATTGTGCATGAACAGTTAACATTAAACAAGGAGCAAACTCCTCAACACATCTTGGAAACTCCATTTACTTCTACCAAGAATAAAACATTTAATCCATTCAACATTACATATAATCATTAGACAGTTACATTTTCTGACTGTGTAGAGGAACAATCACGACCAAAATGACCAAAACTACTTTCATCCTTGCACAAGCTATTCCAAACTTCAAGTAAAATGAGCAATATGCTATATCAAATCATTCATATTCATAGTAATCATTCAAATGATCATTTTTTCAATGAACCCTCTAACTGTACCCCTGCAGCAGAGAAAGGAAACCTCAAAATAGAGAAAGGAAACTTAGTAAAACCAGTCTATGCCGCTGTTTGTGAGGGTACAGTCATTATAAGTGCCTCTCAAACCTCTCCAAACATGTAAGATTGTCTTTAAATACTTTATTGATCTCTTCTAAACATTAACCAAATCAAACCTACATTTGAATCCACACACAATAACCCCAAAATGAAGGGTTTTGTATCATTTAATGAATCTCAGTCACTGGTAACGCATGGACAGTCAAACCAGTAGTCTCCAAAGCATTCAATAAGTGACTGGATTGTATTTAATACACACCAAAGGACCAATTGTATGAAATTTTCAATCACATAGCATTTCAATGTTGTATGAGTGGATTGTGCAGGAACAGTTAACATTAAACAAGGAGCAAACTCCTCAACACATCTTGGAAACCATTGAATTCAATAATAAATGAAACCTAACACCAACACTATTCCTTCCATTCACTTCTACCAAGAATAAAGCATTTAATCCATTCAACATTACATATAATCATTAGACAGTTACATTTCCTAACTATGTACTAGAGGAACAGTCATGACCAAAATGATCCAAACATTTGAAAACAGTGAATCGATATCCTTGAGAACACGAACCAATAACATCAAATAATGGAGATAAAGCACGGGCTAGGGCATGACACCAGTAGAATGCAGTCATTTTAGAGAGCATTCATGATCAAATAAAATGCAATGCATTTGAAATTTGCGGTCGAATATGATGCCAGAGGCTCGAAAGATGAAGAAATCACATACGAAGAACATGCCATTGGTTTAGTTTTGTAAATTTGTTTTTTGTGTAATTAGTAATTGCTAGATTAAATGCAGATAGCACCTTTATCAGTTTAATTAGCATGTTATTATCATATTAGATAAAGTATGTTTAAGAATTGTTAGGACTAGTCCTTTTGCGTGTATTAAACATAATAGATTTTTCAGCATATTATTATCAATCTATTTCTTTGTTCTAAACATGCCATTGGTTCAGTTTTGTAGATTTGTTTTTTTTGTTAAATGCATTTTTCGTGAGGAGGGGTCTTGTTCTGAGGAGATTGATAAAGATTGTGCACCTCAAAAACCAATTCATAAGGTACCAATCCATGTTTCATATTCGCTTATATTTTTGGTTTCGTAAATCTCCTTATAAGTTTCATGTCCTTTCTTTTGATTACTATGGATGAGATATATATCTTACATTTAACATTCAACTTCTTTACATTTTAGAACATGTAGTGTATTTTTTGAGGTTTTTACCAAATCAACTTTTAACATAAACCAAAAACACCAAACTAATATCTTGCCCTTACAACGTGACAAAATATTTTCATTTGACCAATAATTGCAAGCAATTGAACGATAAGTCCACATACCTGTATCTTTGTAAAATACCTGGAACATCAAAAATATGGCTAAGTGGCTGCCGCCATGATTTTTATCTACTGAATATGGGAAAAAAAACACCAAAAGGAATCGAATAGAAAACATGATTGGTCATTTCAGAGAGCATTTATGATCAAATAAAATGCAATGCCTTCTCTTGCTCTCGATCAGCTTTCACCCGCTCGTTTTCTCCCACTCCTTTTCTCTACAATCAAAATAAAAATGATTTGGCCATTTCAAAATAGTGAATCGATATCCTTGAGCACAAGCACCAATAACATCAACTATTTTGATCTGTGGGTACCCTAATGTTGGCAAGAGTTCTTTTATTAATAAGATTACTCTGCAAGCTTGAAGAAGCGATATATTTTGGCAAATGAAGAGTGGAAAGATGATGATGTTCTTGAGATCATGGATGGACACAATGTTGCAGATAGAATGGGAAGACATCTTTCAAGCCTGGCCCTGGATCTTTCGACAATTGGGGTAGGATCGAGATCCAAGCTAAAAAGATGTCTTCCTTTTTGTTGTGGAATATAGGCTCTGCTATTGCAACAATGATAGACTACAATGTACATATCACAACAGTTGAGAAACATAAATGTAGGCATCATGGTCACAATTTTTTGGAGACAACATAATTGAGTGCTATTCCTAGATGATGCAAAGCAACCACTACTTTGCATCATCTCGAAAAACCACTCAATTATGTTGTGTCTTCAAAAAATTGTGACCATGATGCCTACATTTATGTTTCTCAGTTGTTGTGTCCTAGGACCCCTTATGACCCTTTACGACCATTTATGATCCCTAAGAATACATCTTAGAGGTCTTAAAATGTCGTAAAGGGTCATAAGAGGCTCCTAGGAGGGGCTAGGTGAGCTTCCACCTTCATGTGGTTGGCCTTGTTAAGTAGAGAATGTTAAAATATTCTCAAAACAAAGAGAAGCTCAATAATTTAAGGTCTCAGTCCATGGAGATGCTGAAAAAATGACGAGAATCAATGATGGAGAGTTTTTAGATTCTGAGAAGACATATATGGAGTGGAGGCCAGATTGAGTACTAGTGTAGAGATGATGATTCAGTAACCTACATCTATAAAACCTTCACAATTATCCCTTCTTTGGCCTCCACTCATTCCTCTTCTCAAAAATGGTTATCTAGAAACTTTGGATAGTGTTTTCTCATCCATGCATGAAATGTGCTAGTGATCGTATAAAATTACTTTAGGCCTCTAGTATTGATGAGATGTACAAGTGTAAAATGTTTTTGTGAGACTGTGATCAATTTCTGCAGTGTACATAAATGCAAGGTAGTGATTATTCTCGATGATTGACAGGTAGCTAGGACTAAAGATAACACAGCTCAAGAGACCATCATAGGTTGTCTCTTTCTTTGGTCTATATTATTAATAGAATGTTTTACCTTTCATTAGCTCATCAAATCTAGGGATTTGAAAGAATTTAATAGAATATTTTCATGACAACGTATATTATTTAAGTTGACATTGCATGAATTTATCTACTTCACGCACTTGTATACTATGAAGACAACGATAAAGAAGCATCTCCTCCCATGACAATGCTTCTTTATCACCATCCTCATAGTCTACAAGTGCGCAAAGTAGATAAATTCATGCAATGTCAACTTAAATAATATACGTTGTCATGAAAATATTCTATTAAATTCTTTCAAATCCCCAGATTTGATGAGCTAATGAAAGGTAAAACATTATGTCAATAATATAGACCGAAGAAAGAGACAACCTATGATGGTCTCTTGAGCTGTGTTAACTTTAATGTGCCTATCTGTCAGTTTTTTGACAATTCATAATTAATTCTGATAGAATCGCTATGCATTCGACAGAAAAATGTCAAAAAAAAATAATTTACGACATTTCATGCGACAGTAATGCTATGCATTCGACAGGGAAACCTGTCGGAGAATAGTGCATAACTGTTGCTATTCCAATAGTTTAAGTGTCATAAAGAGAAAATATTCAACAAAACTTTCGACAGTGAGGCCTTATCACCGACAGGTAGATCTATCAAAATATGATGCTAACTTTCAGTATTCCAATAGTTATACCGTCGAAAATAATATGGTTTGACAATCAGTTCTGACAGAGATTGTATATTTTTGATAGGTCTTGTTATCAGAATTCTGATGGATGAACCACAGGAAATGCCATTTTGAAGCTATTGTCATTTGCAACTTTTCGATGTGAGATGGTGTCGGTAAACCGACAGGTAGGTCTTCTATCACAATCTTCTACGCAAAAATGGTGATGGACTCATGTGTCGAAATTATGACAAATGAGCTTTGCAAATCTGACAAATGGCTGTCAAAATTTGGCCCCAAATGTAGTAGTGTGAGTTGTAACTAAGAGTATCATGTAGAACAAACCCTAAACTTTGAAAGTGTTCTCCTTAGCTTGGCAATTCAAAATTCAATCTAGGCAAGCATCAGTAAGTGAAATAAATTATAGACATCAACATCAACATCATCATAATCATTAGAAGCATTGTAAAGCACCGACGAGAGAAGGCCAAATTCAAAACTAAGCCAAATAGTTAATAACTAATTGTTACCGGTTACTTGGAGGTTGTAAACCAGTTGGAGAGGCTTATTAGAGAAGATTAGTTTCTTGTGTTCTAGGTGTATAGGGGAAGTTTCTTAAGGAGAACTGTTCACAGTCAAGAATAGGATAGGGAATATTAAAAATTTGTGAAATTTTTGGCAGAAGTATTGTTAGCATATATGAACCATTAGGAGGGTATTTGTTTTGGATAGTACTATGTTTCTTGAATTTTTTTTTGATGGTTCTAAACTTTAAAGACATATTTTATGGCTTAATGATAATATTGATGAGTTTTTTGTTATCTGATGTAAAATCTTTTCAATATAATCATGGAATGTTGTTGATCATTCATAGTCTTGAAGAAACTTTTCTTCTATTTGATGTATCTTGAATTCATTGAGTTCTAGTATAGGTGAATTGGCCAGATTGAATAATTTCCAGAGTTAAATTTGTGTTTACCTATGTAAGCTTCACGTTCATTCTTTGCTTGTTTTGATTCTCGAGTCTTGACATTGTTTCTCAATGTGATATAGACTGACCACAAGATGGTTCAGTTGGTCCTCGCTTTATATTTAATCATTTTTGTTCTTCATGGTGTAAGTGTTAATATGTTATAATCCAACCAGCATGTCATACCCCCACTTTTGACAAACCTCACAGCATGCAAATCACAGCCAAAGACTTGGGTGATCAACATACACAAACAATGATTACCTTTAGGAAAAAATGATCATCAATATTCATTAATGGCAAGTGGTGATCCCTTGGTAATAAAGGCATTGACAACATTCATCATCTTAACCAAGTCATGGGTGGTGATCCTTGAAATAGCACAACCAGTAAAAGGAAATAACAACATAACTAATAATCATTACCTTTATTAATAAGTATAAAGCAGCGCTTACAGTTTAAATAGAAAGCCATGTCTCTTAGAAAAGAGATCTATGTTCAAAGGGATGCATCACTTAATTTGGATATAGAGGCATAGAAGGAAAGACATTTTATTTGGAGTGAGGAAGAAGGAAAATTGGAAAATAAAATATAGAATAATCAGGTTGGAATTGGAGAAGAATTCAAAAATAAACTTGAATTAGAAAAAAGATAAGTTCTCTAGTTCTTTTTTTGAGGCTGGGTTCCAGTTCTACTTTTGTTCTCCCCTAGGTTCCTTTGGTAGGAACTTGGGTGCCTGGGCCAATCCCGAGTGCACCTGTAGTTGTGGGTGCCAAAAAATGGGCTCCACATGCCTAAGAAAACTATTTTGCACCCTCAAAAATCCATTTGCATATACATTTGAAACTTTTGCAAATTATAAATATGATACACGAGGTATTTTATTCATAATTTGATAGGCTAACTCATTATTATGGTAACATGGGTATGACCATACTCCATGCCTAATGGTACCCAACATGGAGTGTGGTTCAAATGAAGTTGAACCAAATGCTGGCCATGATGGCTATGATCATGATGAAGATGAATATGAATATTAAATCTAAAATATGGCTTGTAATTTGAATTTTCATTGTGAATGAAGAAACTATAGATTCAAGTTGACTCATTCTATGTTGTAGTATATTTATTCCCTAGATCTACCATATTATATATGTGTAGCCTGTAGGGGACATCTGCTACTCATCCATGTAACAGAGCTTGGTAAGAGTTCTTAGGAGAAAGACAAGATGTCAGTGGGAGATGGAGAAACCAATCTCAAAATACCACTTGAAGCCTTGCAATGTTAAGAGTGGGATAAAGGCTACACTTGAGACCCTATATAAGGAACAATCTTATTGAGCTTCACTTTTTTTTGAGAATAGTTTTATATTTTGTACCAAATAGGGCCAACCACGTGAAGGTGGAATCTCATTTTCCCCCTCCCCCCCAACATCACTCTAACTTCCCCATTAACATTTAACATTCATTCATTATTTCATCCATTAATAAAATGTAACATTCATTAATTATCACACGATAACATTCATTAACACATTATAAAATTTATGAACATTCAATAGCACATAATTAAATTCATTGGCATATAAAAATCAGTCATTATCAATTAAGGTGCATAAATGACAATCATTTCTTTTTTTTCTTTTGATTTCTCATTTTTAAGAAGTAATCGCTAAGAGGAGCATCAATATCATCATGATCATCTCCCCTCTCATTAGATCTCAATGTACGCCTAGTTCTCTATTAATGCAAAGGGGGGTCATCTGCAATAACATATAAAAGGGTTGAATTAAAAACATTTTATTATAATTAAAAACATTAAAAACATTTTGAAGTATTTCAGTACTTTAAAGGCCATAATCGTATATTCTTTACTTGATCTAGTCACATCATCAACATCGAGATCAGTTTGTCTGGCCTCGGCCTTAACCTCAACCTGCTCACTAACAATGACCTCTACACTCTCTACAGCTGCAATACAAATTGTTACATTAATCCAAACACCAATTGCAATTAAATTTGTATTACTACACCAATCAATTTAAGATGTTTACTTGTATTACTCTGATGCACATCCTCATTGTCATCATCACGCATAGGTTGTGTACGGCCAGAATCGGCATGTTGCATTTCAATTTCATACGCATTCATGTTATCATTATTTTCTTACTTAAAACAAATTTACTCACTTTATGTTGGAACTTAACATCAAATAAATTAATTGGTAAATAATTAAATTTTAAATATCATCTATTTAGCTTACTTACCATGATGGATCCATCAATAGAACCTTGTGCACTTCTTAATCTTTTTGTCATGGCTTTATAGCCTTGTTGGAAGACAATTCTCTTGTCCTCTTTTGTGAGACTTATATTGAACTCTACACCTTGCATTTTTGGTTGGTATCATCAAATTTTATTTCATTGTTTCATCAAAAGAAAAAAGATTACAAATTATAAATAAATATTATAAAAGATTAAATTATTATTTTCAGTGTTAAAATCCATCTACAAATTGTATTTTTCCTCATTTAATTTTGACAATATTAACACTTACAACTCGTGCAACAAGTTTGGAATAACCGTTAGAGCCTAGCTTGTGTTGCCCGTGCTTTTGTAGTCTTGCCTTTGTTACCTTTTATGTGTCAGGCAATCTATGAAGAGATTGAAATATGTTAGTTCATATAAATATGAAGAGTATTTAGTACACAATTACATTCTTAACAGTATCACATACCTTCTTCTGTTGTCAAGTGGTGTATTTCCTTTTTTTATTTCATTTTTCTCATTCGCATCCAGAATAAGTTTTTGCCACTCTAAATCAGGAATGTCATCCTTTAATTACTATAATGACATATATGACATACATTAGTATACGTGACATTGTTATGTTGCATAAACCATTCATAACCTTCAAGTTCAACAACAACAATACAACAGAGAGAAGATTTGTTTGGGAGCCTTCGTAAAGAGTCGTGGCTACCTTCTCAAGTAGAGGTATATCATGGATGACATCAACATCACCCCGATCATCATCATCAATTACACCAATACCAAATGTGTCATGGATCAATGTATTAGTACCATCATCTTCAAATGTGGTATCTAGCACATGATCATCATCTTCCATGGGATCATAATCTTCAGCTTCAATATTCGCACCTCCATGATCCTCCACTTCCAAAGCCATATTGTCCATATTCACACCTCCATGGTCCATATCACGTACTTCCTTGGGGAGGTCGACCTATATAAAAATGATGAACACAAATAAACCATGATAATGATCTCATCATCAAGTGTATTTCATATATATATTAATTGTTAAATAAATATAATGAAAAACTTACTAATTCATGATAATAAAACCCTCCTTCAATGTGACCATTATCCCTACAATGTATCTTAGTTGTTTTGATTATAAATCTTCTATTGTTTAATCCCTTACAAATATTGTAGGGATAATAACATTTTCCATCGCCTTTTCTTTCCAAGTTAGACCACAATCTATTGATTGTATCCCCATTACCTTCTTCACTTGGATCGTCTAACATGATCCTTCTTCACTTAGATTATCTATAACCTAATTATATATAGAAATTGAAATTTTAGTTATGAAATGATGTTGTACTATAGTATACCAAATTGAAACACTTATGTTATTGTAGTCTTCCACCTCAAACTCTTTCCTATTGTGGAAAGAAAGAAAGATATTCAAATAATATAGTAGTTTGTAAATCAAAATAAAATATCATATATATTATACACAAAATATATCATAAGTGCATCAAATTTGACCAAGCACTACTGGGAGCTAGACCCAGCAACAAATGGACTTGTGATGATTTTCACAATAATACTTTTGTTGCAGGGTATAAGGTCCCAGTAGTACTTAGGCAAATCTACATGGTGAAGGTTGTATATGTTGTATATGTTGTGTGTGTGTGTGCACATAAAAAAGGAGGCCTTTATCTTTGATCTTAAAATGACAAATATGCCTATCTAACACTTTTTGAGGGTGCAGGGAACAACAAATGGAAGAAACTTGAGACCACAAATGGAGGCAAGTTGTTGATTGAGGGTGCGGGTAACAACACCCGTCAGTACTTTTATCAAATTATAAATTTCAATTTTGAACCATTCTATGAATATAGAACATGGATGTAATCTCATAAAATAACAAAATGTAGACACGACGGATTACTTCTTTGGTTATTCTACATTACTTACTATTTGAGTGCACATTCCACCTGCAACTTGATCAAGTCTTGTTTGATGCTTCAATTTTGTGTTGACTATCCTGTAGAAGTACATAATTTTGTATTTCCCCAATATGTTATTCAAAAAACAACAATAGAATAAAATACTTGTTGAGAAATATCATCATAGGAGTATCAAAAACTTGAGATCCAAAGGTAGCTCAACATTATAAGACTCTTACATTCAACCTTCATCTCATGCACCTAATAATAGGAGATAAAATACATGAAATTGAAAAATTACATTACAAAACAATGAGCAAAAACTACCTACAAAAGTAGTACCCAATTTATATACAAAATATTTAACTAATGAATTATGTTTTTCTTCTCATCTTCACTACCAAAATAATCACCCCTTTAATCTAACTACACTATGCAAGTCCAGTTTAGCGACCATGTGCCTGTCATCCTCGATCAAGACTAAGAAACACTATAGGAAAATACACTGTATAAATTGTCTACATTAAAAGAAACTATACTGCAAGCTTCTATGAATAAGAAAATAAAATTTAAAATTCATTACTTGCAACTACAACATTAGAGAAAAGTTGAATTTTATTTATGCCTTGATGGATATCTATATCGTGTCATAAATATCCCATTTTGACATACGATAAGAGCATAGTGATAGAAGATAGATCCATTTTGTGCATAACCTGAAGTCATCGTATTCCATGAGAGTGCATCTTTTGAGAAAAAATTTTTAACGTTTCAAGGGACTAGTGGTTCTACAATTAAATCATCATAACTTTCCCATTACTTAATAATCACACATGGTACAGACTCTCTTCAAACTCACAATACGTTGCATGTGTAGCACAAAACTCATGAGATTCTAAAGAAGGCCTCGCTCTTAATCAACCAAATCTTTTGTGTACCACACAAAAAATTGTGTGATAACTATGTCTACTCCAACCTTAATTGTTTAAGAATTCATCATATCAGATAAAGTATGTTTAAGAATTGTCAGGACTGGACCTTTGGCGTGTATTAAATAGAATACAATTTTCAGCATATTATTATCACTCTATTTCTTTGTTGTAAACATGCCATTGGTTTAGTTTTGTAAAAAAAAATTGTGTTAAATGCATTTAAAATTGTCTTCATTATCTTCTAATCATCTAAATGCTTCTTTATTTGTCATCCAATTAATACATGCTAGTATATAAAGAAGATAATCAAAAGATAATGAAGATTTGTCTGACCAATAGTCTACAGAATTAGACCTTTATTTGGCTAGGTCAAATATTCCTTCATGCTAGAAGTCTATAGAAATAGACCTTTATTTTAAATGCATTAAACACAAAAATGAATACACTAAACTAATCAAATGGCATGTTTACAACAATTATCATAACTCGCAAGTAAAACTAAAATAATGGCATGTTTATAACTAATTAAGAGTGAGGCCTTCTTTAGAATCTCATGAGTTTTTTACTATGCATGCGATGTATTGTGAGTTTGAAGAGAGTTCGTGCCATGTGTGATAGAACCTACTTTATCTAATATGGGTGCATTGTTAAAAAAAATTAAGGGTAGGGTAGTTATTACTTAGTTTTTGTGGGGGACAATGAATATTTGTCTAACAAATAGCAGGTCTTCTTTAGTATTTCATGAATTTTTACCACATATACTATTTCAAGCCTTTGAGTCTTGGAGACAAGTGGAAATAGGAGTTGCTTTGTTGAGTGAGGGCTAATTAGGCCTAGGAGAAGACCATTTGGGGATGGAAGTATTCACCAGTCAAAGGATGGAAGACTAAGATTGAGATGGGGTTAGTAACTTTGAAAAGGGTATTTGAAAAGGTAAGTACTTTGTCAGGTTGTTTGGAGACTTTGGGTGTAATTTGTTGAATTATGTGTGTAGGGCTACTAGATAGGTCTAGAAGGGTTGTAGAAGAAGAATGGTGTAAGTTGAATAGATTAGAGTGAATGAGGTGTTGAAACATGGTGAATAGACCATGATGAGATGATACTTGATGTTAGGATCAAGGTGAAAAGCCTAGTTGAGGTTTTGACATGGTGGAGGCACTAGGTGGCCTAGGATGGAGATGGTGCTAGGAGGAATTTCCAAGAAATGAGGAAGTGAAATTGTATAGCAGGGTTGTGGAAGTGATTAACAAAGTCAAGGAACTCTACTTAATCCTTTAGTTGAGGCTAATTCTTTGAGTGGATTCCAAGTTAATTATTGAATCCTCAAGTTGAGTTGGTCTCCTTAAGGTGATAGTAGATGGCTCTGCATCAAGATGTATGAAACAAAGAAGAAGAGGAATATCAATAAAAGATTAAATTCTTTGCAACTCTGGTAATCCACTGTCCCGTGGAAAAGTGAATCCATATGTGTTTTTAAACGTGATCTTGGCTGGGTGATGATATAGGAACATTTCCTTTTGTTATATTTACATGTTCATGAAATCATTATACTATTTTTGTTGTTAATAAAGTCAAGAAATTGACTGGTGTTGGTGACTATGACAAAAGGGGTATAGTCAATGGATTAAGGGTTCTAAACCTCTATTATGTAAATAATGAACTTTGAATCTTCCTAAAGAGTTTTCCAATGTTAAAAAATCCCAATATTTATGAATAAAAATGCAAGCATTAGGGTCATTCTTATAGTTTCATTTTATGTCGCTTTTGTATGAGAGTTTAAATTTTCACTTCCCTTTCAATGGCACCTATGTTTGTGAGAAAAAATGCTTTAATCTTTGAAGATAATGGTTCTTGGTTTTCCTTGCATGAAACTTAGATGAATGTTGCTAACTTGAAATTTTTATTTGAACATTAAGTGTTTATTAAGTATGCATATACCTTGAATATAATCCAAAAAAATCTTCAACACAAGGATTTTGATAACTTAAAGGGCCTTAGTGACCGGCTTTGAGTTGAGAAACTTTGGTGTCTAAAACTACATTGTTTCCAAGATGTGTTGAGGAGATTGCTCCTTGTTTAATGTTAATTGTTCCTGCACAATCCACTCATACAACAGTGAAATGCTATGTGGAAGGGATGGTTGATAGTGTTCCTTGAGGGAAGGGAGATTGTGAAAGACTTGTTATCTTTGTATTGTGTATTTCCAATATGTTTGGATGCAGGGTAGACCTGGAGAATGAAGGATCACTCACTGATTGCATGATAACCCAGTTTTGAAGGATCGCTGGTTGAGGGGATAGTCAAGGTCTAGATGATTGGGCCATTGGAGGACCCTATTTATTTTTATTAATTTCTATTCAAATTGGATGCATGGATTCCTTGTGAATTATCAGCTGCTATGTATCCTGTAACTGCATTCGTAAATCTGCATATACTTCGCTAGGGTTGTAAGCCACTTAGGGATCAAAATAGAGAAAATAAATCAAAATCATTCTTTGTTCTATTTCCTTTTAACAAAGTCTCAACCATCAATGATACAATACATTTGATTCCCTAAGCTATCAATACAAATGGAGCCTAGCTAGAAGCTCATGGGCTATCCATTTGATAACCACAATCAACACTTTAGAAAAATTGATATCCTTGAGCACAACCACCAATAACATCAAATAATGGAGTTAAAGCACAGTCTAGGGCATGACACCAGTAGAATGTGGTGATTTCAGTGAGCATCTAAGCAATATATAATGGCGTCATTAAACATGCTAGTAATATCAACAAACATGAATCCAAACATTTCAAAACAGTGAATTGATATCCTTGAGCACAAGCACCAATAACATCAAATAATAGAGATAAAGCACTGGCTAGGGCATGACACCAGTAGAATGCGGTCATTTCAAAGAGCATTCATGATCAAATAAAATGCAATGCATTTGAAATTTGCGGTCGAATATGATGCCAGAGGCTCGAAAGATGAAGAAATCACATACCTTCTCTAGCGCTCAGCTTTCGCTCGTTTTATCCCGCTCCTTTTCTATGAAATTGAAATAAAAATGATTTTCATGTTTCACTTTTTTTTTTCATCTATACCCTAAAACTGTCAGAATTTCGATGGTCCATTTAAAACCCATCGAAATACCGACACCATCGGGGCCTATTACCAAAAAAAACACCAAATTCATTAAAAAAAATTATCCGTTAGAAGTTTCTGTTGAAATTTGGCCCTAAATGTAGTAGTGTACAATCTCAAATATATCACCTTTGTAATCAATTTGTATACCGTATTGCATTATGAAATAGGCCGAAAATCTGCAAAGGTACATAGATTCTTAACTATTTGGTATGATTGATATATTGGTTGAATCAAAGATTTTGGACATTCTAGCATTCCTTCTAGACTCCTCTATTGCAGTCAATAAGTCATCGCAAATAAAGTCCCAATATTTCTAATAGAATAGAGTTGTAAATCCATCTAGGCCTGGAGCATTGTTCGGTGGGAGTGAAAAGTCACTTTTTGAATTTCTTCCAGAGAGAAAGGAGCCATGAGCATTTTATTCTTTGCATCTATTATGAGAGTTGGGATGCAACTAAATAGATCGTTAACCAACCTCTCATCAGGTGGTTGCACATGACGGGGAGCAAGTCGATCATTAAAAAACCTTACACCCTCCTTTATACATTATGGTTAGGGTTTAGTGTTATATTTTGGATTAGGACATGGTTAGGGTTAGGGTTTAGGGTATACTTAGGAAAAGGTTTAGAATTATTTTTAGGGTTAGGGTTTAGGTTAAAATATGGTTACACTTAAGATTAGGGTTATGTTTTGGTTTAGAATTTAGATTAGGTTTAGGTTAGGATTATGGTTACAATTAGGGTTTAGGGTTAATGATGTAGTTTAAATTATGGTTAGGGTTAGGATTAGGATTAGATTTCAGGGTTAAGATGAGGATTGGGATTTATATTTAGGGTTTAGTATTTCGATTAGGGTTTACGATTAGGATTTAAGGTTTAAGGTTAAGATTATGGTCAAGATAAGGGTATATGTCATGGCTAGGATTAGTGTTAGGATTAGGGTTAGGGTTAGGGTTAAGATTACTATTAGGTTTATTATTGGTGTTAGAGGTAGGATTTATATTGAATAGTTAGTATTATAGTTAGGATTGGGGTTTTTATTAGGATTGGGATTAGGGCTTAGGTTTTATAATTAATATTATTGTCAGGGTTGGGGTGTACATCATGGTTAGTATTATGGGTTTGAGTTAGGATTTTGATAAGAATTATGGTTAGGATAAAGGTTTATGTTCATGACATAGTTAGGGTTGTACTTAGGATTCAGTTAATAAATATTTAGCAATTAGAATAAGGATTAGGGTTTAGTATTTAGTATTAGGGTTAGGATTAGCCTTTAGCATTTAGGATGTAGCATTCAAGATTAGGGTTTACCATTTAGGATTATGGTTTAGTTTGGGATTTAAGGTTTTGTAATATTTAGGATTAGGGTTTAGATTAGGATTTAACAATTAGGGTTAGGACATTATTCATGTGTCTCAGGAGCAAGATTTTTTGTCCTTCTAAATGGAGAGCCAGTTGGTCTCTTTTCTTCAACTCAAGGAGTTAGGCAGGGTGACCCATTATCACCTATTCTTTTTATTATTATGGTTGAGCCATTTAGCAAGCTCATTAAGGAGAAAGTTGATCTAGATTTATGGCAAGGACCTCTCATAGTAGGCACATCAATATTGGTGACTTATTCTTTGTTTGCAGATGATACACTACTTTTTGGTAAATCAAATGTCAAGGAAGCTAGACTAATAAAACATGTCCTGGATACATACACTGATGTATTAGGACAAAAGATAAATGCTAATAAATCTAAGATCTTTTTATTTAATACAAGTAAGATTATAGCTCAAAGGATCATAAAAATCTTGGGTTTTCCAAAGGATCAACTATCATCTAACTATCTAGGAATTCCATTTTTCATGGGAGGTTATAAAACATCTTTTTGAACTCCTATTATAGATCGAATTAAGGCCAGGATATCGACTTGGAAGGCTAGGTGGCTCTCTCTGTCAGGCAAAATTCTTCTAATAAAAGTAGTGTTATCAGCTATTCCAAATTATTACATTTCAATTCTCAATGATCCTTCTATTATTCAGAAAATTCAAAAGATCATGAGGGAATTCCTTTGGAAATGTAACATGTCAGATGAAAAGAAAATTCCACTGGTGTCATTGCAGGATATGGGACAATGTAAAACAATGGGGGGTGTGGGATTACATGATATGAAGGCTAGAAACAAATCCTTTGGAGGTAAGTTGATGTGGAAGATGTATACAAAATGCTAGTCCAAATGTTGTAGATTGATGCAAGAAAAATATTTAGATCTAATAATAATCCAACCAGAATTTTTTCCATTTCAAATCCTCCTAATGGATCTACAATATGGAATTTTATGGTTGCATCAAATGATATAGTTTTTAAGTATGTGTCTTTGGAAATTCATAATGGGGAGAGTCTTAAGTTCTGGGAGGATTCATAGAATGGTATAACTCCTTTAGCACAGAAGGATTAGTTTGTTGAAGTTATGTATATGCCTCAACTTAAATAGAGAAGTATGATATGGGACTATGTGTTAGTAGTTGAAATTTTTTTAGGTAAAGTATTGTGGAAAGATCCTACTAAATTATCAATGAATGACCAAAACAGTTCATACCTTCAAGGTATTTTTTCAGAGAGAGTAGTGTTCCTATCCAGAAGAAAAGATAAAGTATTCTAGGCACCCTCAAAAGAGGGTAGGTATTCAATAAAGGAAGGGTATAGAGCAATTAGACAAATGGACAACACACCTAGACAAGGCAGGGCATTTTCTCTCTATTGGAATAATTCAGTTCTTCCTAAGGCTGGTTGTTTTTCTTGGATAGCATTGCACAAAAGAATTTTCACTAGCAATAGATTGGTTAAACTTGGCATTGCTCATCCATTTAAATATTGTTTATGCAAGGAGGTGAATGAACTAGTGGATCATCTTTTATTGCATTGTTCCTTCTCTTATGATTGCTAGATGTTTGTGCTCCATAAGATGCATATTTCAATACCTCTTCCCAATACTCTATGGGATCTCTTTGAATCTCGATCAGTTCTTTTCTCAAGCTCAATATTTTCTAGTATATGTAAATGTGCCCCTACGATAGTTGTTTGGGCTATTATATGGGAACGTAATAAAAGAGTCTTCAGACACGAGGCATCACCGTTGGAACAAACTTTGGAAGGTTTGGAAAAATTAATTTCAAAAATAGTTAATGCCATTTTTTTTCTACAAAAAGGCATTTACACTTCTCAAACTGGGATCACCAACTCATTAAAGAATGAAAGTTCATTTATGTCCCCATTGGATTCATTCCTAATTGGAAATCTAATCATTGAACAGATACGTCAAATCATATGGTTACCTCCTAAACAATATTTGAAAATGAGTTTCGATGGTTCATCTAGAGGTAATCCAAGTATATTGGGATTTGGAGTGTGTATTCGTGACTAGCGGAACAAGATGTTATCCATCAAGGTGGTTGCATTACCTTTTGGGATAAATAATCTAGTGGAGGCACAAGCATTACTCGCTGGACTAGTCTTAGCAAAAAAATGTGGTATCTTGAATATCCACATTGAAGGAGACTCACAAATTATTGTTAACTCTTGTATATCTCATTCCACATCGAATTGGAGAATAGCTTATATTTTGCACCAAGCATGGGACATGTTGGATTCTTTTAAATAAACCTACCTATCCCACACATTAAGAGAAGGAAACAGTTTAGCAGACAACCTTGCAAATTTGGGGTGTGATGGTACTAATTTAGAATCATTAAACCTGCAGGACATTATTAATAACTATGCAAGTTTAAAAGATATTATGTCATGAGAGATGGGTCATTTGAAATATGTTGTAGACGAGGTGTTCTCAGTAACAAGATGACATGGAGAATTAAGTATGATCATTATGGAAAAAGTAAGTGGGGTCCATGACACTCATCATCATCTGTTAATAGTCATTGGATGATCTTTGGATCAAGGGCCCACAAACCATTTCGGGTCGATATGAGGAATAAACTCCTCCTTTTGGAAAATTTCTCTAGAAGGAAGACACATGTCTTGTGTGGGTCCCTCAGAAAGTTTGAAAGATATTGTGTCATGTGATATGGGTCATTCAAAATGTGTCGAAGATGGGGTGTCCTCGATAATAAGATGACGATTGGAATTAAGTGTGATTACTATGGAAAAAGTAAGTAGGGTCATGACACCCATCATCAATTATTATCCGTCATTGGATGAACTAATTTAGATCAAGGGCCCATGAAGTATTTCAGGCCGATTTGAGGAATAACCTCCTCCTTTTGTAAAAGTTCTCTGGATTGATAACATATGTCATGTGTGGGTCTCACAGCCTCTGTCATCGATTATCAACAACCATATGATGAGCATAAGATCCTTGACCAAGATGTATTTTGGTCTAAATTGAGATAGGACCACCTCCTTTTGGAAAATTTCTCTGGAAAGAGGATGCATGTCCAAGGTGGGATCCTCAGCATTTGTCATCAACTAATGTTGACTGTGATTTTCATTTGGCAAATGTATTTCTCTAGCTGATTATATTTTGTAAAATTTATTACTGAAGGTAGATTCTAGGTTCTTTGATCACATTTTGTACATGAACTATGAATCAGATTTCTCTTTCTAGTTCTTTCTCTGAGGAGTCCCTTGAACTAGTTTTAAAATAATAAAATATATGTGCTCCATCACTTTTTGATTAAAAAAAACATGGATGGGGTGACAATGTGGCTTCCTTGTGACAAGGTCATCATGGGTGGGGTGTTGCTTGAGTCCAAGGTGAAGTTGACCCCATGGACATGGAGGAGTGACCTGTTGAGGTGGATACACCATGGGAATTTTTGGTATCATGTGCTCTTTGTATTCAAGCACATGCGATCTTCTGCATGGATTTCCACATTGTTTTACATTACCATGAAATTAAAAAAAAATGCACTAATTATTCATACATGTGGATGCCATGTGACAACATTATATGTTTCTTTAGGGATTTTGGTGTCGATTATGTATGGTTGTCATGTTCTAGTTTTTTGGGGGAGTTCATCTATCACCTTTGCTAGGATATTGATTTTTATGGATTAAGTTGATAATGTAAATGTATTTGCAAAGGTGTAATATCCTCCAAGCATATATTTTGGGATAGCAATGTTGAAATTACTATGATATTCTAATGTTGGAGTAGTCATATAGGGCCAAGTCTTATGTTGAATATTCCTTTATATATTATAATCGGGCAAGTATTCTGGGTTTTCTTTCTGGTTTCTTTCCCAGATGATCCTTCAAACTAGTTATATATTAATAAAATATTAGTGGTCACCGACTTTTGATTTAAAAAAATAATTAGGGTTAAGATTAGGGTTTAACAATTAGGGATATGATAGTTCTAGTATCAAGCTATGAAGTTTTTAGATTATATTATAGAATATATTGCATCAATGGTACAATCAATTTCTTTGTGATCCATCATCAACATAGGAGAGAGATAAAGAGAGTATGAAAATGACAAATTGCAAATCATGACCGAAATAAGTTTTTTTACTTATTTTTATAACCATGGAAATAATTTTTAATAATTCTGGCCTTTAAATAAAATAAGGTAACCATTTAATTTTGAATTTCCTTAACTCATACCTAATTGATCCAATACTAAAATTACCTTTTTTATTTATTGAAATTATTTATTTTGAAGGAGCAACATTAAATTTTAGATCAATAAATAATATTACTATTTAGGATCACGGTTTAACAACTAGGTTAGGATTAAGGTTTAACAATTAGGGTTAGGATAGTTATAATATCAAGCTATAAAGTTTTTGGATGATTATTTTGCATTAATGAAACATTCAATCTTTATGATCTATCATCAACATAGAAGAGAGATAAAGAAAGCTTAAAAAATGACAAATTACAAATCATGACCAAAATAAATTTTGTAACTTATTTTTCTGACCATGGAAATAACTTTAAACAATCTTGGCCTTTAAATAATTTATGGATTCCAATATATTTAGTTGAATTTATTTAACTCATACATAACAGGTCCAATACTAAAATTACATTTTGTTTAATCTATTACATAAAAAAAATTCTAATAGAGAATTATTTTATTAGCACTTCCTAATTATTTTATAATTCATATTTTATTCTATACTCTGTGAAAGGAAATAATATTTTTAATATAAAATTATTTTATAAAATAAAATAAGAAAACTTTAATTCCATATTCTATTAAATAAATTGCTTTCTAATATGAAAATTATTTTATTATGACCTCTAACTATTTTATAAAGTAAGGAAACCTTCATTCTAGATCCTAGTAAACAAATCTACTTTCAAATATGAACATTATTTTATTATCATCTTCTACTATTGTATCCAATAAAATATGGAAACTTTCTCTCCATATTTTATTAAACAAACTTATACTTTCTAAATTATTTTATTATCACTTCCAACTATTTTATAAAAATAAACCCATCTTTTTATAAAATTAAACAAATTACTTTCTAATATGAAAGTTATTTTATTATCACTTTCAACTATTTTACAAAATAGGAAACTTTGTTAAACAAATTTACTTTCTAATATGAAAATTATTTTATAACCACCTCAAACTATTTTACAACACATGCGATGGTTCAAGATAAGGTTGTTGAAGAGTTATATGAGGAAGAGGATGAGAAACAGGATTTGTCCAAAGGTAGGGACACAATTGACAATTCTCAATACTCCTTACAGCACCAAATCCTTTCCATTGAACAAACACCAATACAATGTGTTCAACCCGAAAAGACTCCAAAATTAAGAGGTCGAAAGCCAAAAAGTGTAAAAACAAAGGAAGAGATAGTACCAAGAATCCAATCCACTTTGGATGATACATTTGTGTCCATTAAGAGATCGACAAGGAGGAAGAGAGGTTCTCCTTGTCAACAATGAAAATTGCTTCATGGAATGTCAGAGGCATAAATGTCTCTGACAAAAAAAAAAGAATCAAGCAAATGATTGATTCTATTCATGTTGATATTGTTTTATTGCAAGAAATAAAAATGTCACAAGATAAATTTGAAAAATCAATTGGCAAGTGGTCCTCCTGCTCCTCTGTTCATCATCAAGGGATTGGGGCTTCCAGAGGTCTGGCTATCCTATGGAATCCAAAGACCATTCAAGGGAAAAAGATTAGGCAGGACAATAATTGGCAACTGCTAGAGGTGACTAATTATGACCTTTCATTAATTCTGATTAATTTTAATGGGCCTACTTCTACACAAGACAAGTAGAAATTATGGAACCATTTAACATATCTAATTCAGCATCATAGTGATCAAAATGTAGTATTAGGGGGAGATTTCAATGCTATCCTCAACATGGCTGAGAAAGTTGGGGGAATATGCCCACTAATAAGAACCATATAGAACTTCTCCTCATTACTTATCCACAATAATTTGATGGATGGGGTCCCATCAAATGGTTCCTTTACTTGGATGAACAAGAGAGCTAACTTTACACAAATTGCAGTTTGATTGGATAGGTTCCTAATTTCACAAGAATGGAAACTTTAAAATGTTCACTTTCAATTGGAAATTTTATCTTTACTAGGATCAGATCACTTTCCAATAGTACTCTCCATAGACAATGTAACAAAATCAAACTACCACAAACCATCATTCAACTTTGAAAGGATGTGGCTTCGTCACCCACATTTCCTCTCTTTGATAAAGCAATGGTGGGTGAGTTCTCCATATGTGGATGGATAAAAAATGCACCAATTTGCTATGAAGCTTAAACATATTAAAGGCCATATTAAAAAATGGAATGAGCAGGTATTCAAAAATATCTTCCAACAAAATGATATGGTTAAGCAATAGTTAGCAGACATATATGAGCATACTATCCAACAAGGTATGGATAATGGCACTTACTATAAGCAGAAAGAGCTTCAGCAAGAATGGGAAGAACTTTGTTGTAGGGAGGAAGAATATTGGAGGTAGAAATCATGAGAGTTGTGGCTATGAGAAGGTGATAAGAACACAAAAATTTTCCATGCCTCGGCTAAGCAGAAATGAGCAGCTAGCACAATATTCTCCATTTCAGAAATTACAACTGGTAAGGTGTTACCAAAGGCTCAATAAATTCAACAAGAGGGGATCAATTTCTTCAAGAACCTCCTTGCCCCTATCCAGGATCCCTCACCATCACAAGAGCAACTAGATGAAATGCTTGAGGCTATCCCAGTTTTAGTAACACAACAAGATAATGATATTCTAATGGTTCCTTTTACTATTCAAGAACTTCATCATGTGGTTTTTTTGTTACCTCTAGACAAAGCTCTGGGTCCAGATGGGTACACAACATTGTTCTTTCAGGCATGTTTGGATGTTATTGGTTGGGAGTTACTGGCAACCATTGAAGATCCAGAAAGAGCAAGGCTATGCTGAAATATTTTAATACTACTAACATTTCCATCATTCCAAAGGTGAAAGAACCAGAAACTTTTGTAGATTTTTTACCCATATCGCTATGCAATACAACTTATAAAATCATAACCAAAGCCATTTATATAAGACTTCAACACCTCATTCCATCAATTATTTCTCAAGAGTAGGGATGCTTTGTTCCAGGATGGGAAACTATGGAAGACGCTTTGGTTGCCCATGAAGTCCTCAAGTCTATTCATGCAGATCAGTCTTCTAACTTTGTCATCAAATTAGACATGATGAAGGCATATGATAGAGTGTGTTGGGATTTTATTTTTCAAGTTTTACACAAGTTTGGATTTTCAAAGAAATGGTGTAAATGGATTAACACATTTATTTCAGGGGCATGGTTCTTGGTTATTATAAATGAAACATCAATGAGATTTTTCTCTTCTACTCAGGGGGTTAGGCAGGGTGACATTATCCCCCATTTTATTCATTATAATGGCAGAAGCACTTAGTAGAATAATCAAGAGACAACACACATTGGGGTTATGGATTGGTGCTCAGATTGGAGGTAGAGACATCTCAGTTACTCACTCCTTATTTGTGGATGACACATTATTGTTTGGTAAATCTCAAGTTAAAGAAGCTAGAAAGATAAAATATGTTTTAGACCTATATTCTACAGTCTCCAGTTAGAAAATCAATGCTCAAAAATCACAAATCTATCTGTTCCACACCAATCAAATCATTTCAAATAGAATTGTTCAAATCCTAGATTTTTCAGTTGACATCCTACCTTCAATTTATCTTGGTATTCTATTTTTTTGTGGGAGAAAATAAACCAGGATATTGGTCCTCGATCATTGAAAGAATTAAGAACAGAGTTGTGGCCTGGAAATCTAGGTGTCTATCTTTATCAAGAATAATTATATTCATCAAATATGTTCTATCAGCAATCCCTAACTATTACCTAGTTGTTCTAAAAGTGCCATCTTCAGTTATACAACAAATTCAAAAATTAATTAGAGGCTTTTTGTGGATGGGGAATATGAACAATAAGAAGATCCCTCTCATCTTGCTAAAGGATATGGAACAAGGTCCAATACTAGGAGGGGTAGGAGTCCATGATTTGAGTAATCAGAATAGAGTATTTGGGGGAAAGATAGTGTGGCAAGTGTACACTAAACCCCACAATAAATGGTGCCAAATTATGTAGCACAAGTACCTCGATAACTATAATCCTACACAAAAGCCAGTTTTTTTCTTCAGCTAGTGAAACTAGAGAGGAGATCTCTTTAAGAGGGGAGGATGGGAAGGATGAGAAGGTAATGCTGGAGAAAAACAATAATAAAGAGGAATCTGGAACCTTTCAGAGGGATGACCTTTCGATTAAGGAGAAGAACAATGTGGAGAAACAGGAGGAGAATAGGGACTGGAAGAAGGAAATGCAGGAAATGGAAATCCATATCTAGGATATGGAAAAAACTATGAATAACATGAATACTAAAATGGGTATTATGGAGAATAAGTTTTTGGATAAGGTCAAAAATAAAGATACTAAGGATGATGGTACAACTAAGATGAATAAGAAGGTTAAAGATAAGATGAAAGATTTAGAGACTAAAATCAATAATAATGACATCATGATAAGAGGTGTCCTAAATCATAGCAATGAGGGTCTAAAGGTGACCATTAAGAATTTGAAGGTGTTGCAAAATTACCTGGAAAGGAATATGATGGAAAAAACTACTATCACTATTGATGAGGATGCTGGAAATGTAGGGCTAGGGATGAGAATTAGAGGTCGCATCTAGAGAAAGGTCTCAGGAAAATCTACTGAGTTGAAGGAAATGCAGGATACTCTCCAGAAGATGGAAGATCTATAGAAGAAGGCTGAGGAAATGATAAAAGATAAATAGTTTGCTCAGGTTGGTAGATGTTTTGTTGTTTGTTTGTTAGACTATTGTTTTCTTCTTTCCAACTCTTAGACTGTTGTTCGCTATTGTGGGTTTCCAGTAGTTGTTTCATTTTGTTATCTTTTTTGCTCTATATTATGTTGTATTAAACTCTGGTTTCAGGTCCATGTAAAACCTATTTTTACCTTATTCAAAAACTATAATCCTGCACGAGTTATTTCTATTGTTGAACCACCCAAAGGGTCTACAATTTGGAATTTCATGATGTCAACAAGAGAAGTGGTGTACAATTATATGACATGGGAGGTGAATAGCAGGTCTAGTGTTAAATTATGGAGAGATTCATGGAGAAAACTACCTATCTTGTTATCACCAATGATTCCTCGAGACATCATAACCTCGACAGAAAATGAATGGGGTATTCCCATAATAAATTATGTATTGGTTGTTAACATATATTCAAGTAAAGTTATTTGGAAGGATCCTGAAAAGTTGAATCTCTCAAGCCAAAATACCGACCTATTTCACAATATAGTTGCATCTAGACAAGTATATTTGCCAAAAAAAGAAGATAAGTTGGTCTGGACCCCTGCAAAGAATGGGAAGTATTCTATTAAAGAGGGCTATAGAATTCTCTAGAATGTGGATTCTGATAAGGTCCCTTCCCATTCTTATTATTTTTGTTGGAATCATGTTGTTCTTCCTAAAGCAGGGTACTTTGAATGGCTTCCACTCAAAAATAGGATTCTTACCAGTGATCGATTGGAATAGTTCCGCATCACACAAGCTTTTAAATGTATGTTATGTGATGAAAAGATTGAGATGGTAGACCACCTACTACTTCAATGTCCTTTTGCACAAGAATGTTGGTCCTTTGTCCTCAGTAAACTCTACTTTTTTACTCCATTACCCAACAAGATGGGGATTTATTTCAATCTTGGCCAAATCTTCATCATGACTCACTTTTTTCTAACATTTGGAAGTGCACCCCAGCATTAGTTGTGTGGTCGATTAGGTGGGAGTGCAACAAAAGGATTTTTAGAAATGAACCATCAACTTTGGAATCAGTAGTGGAAGGCATTGAGAAGTCAATATCTAAAGTAGTGAATGCTAGTATATATCGTTGTGGTTACAATCTTGTATTGGCATCATGGGACAATGTATTACTGAGAAATTAGGGAAAGCTCAGCATACCAATGGGCTGGGGAGACTTAAAAAAAGTATCAGGGCAAGTAGATTGATCAACTATTAGGTGGTTCCCTCTAGACCAGTAGGTAATGAAAATGAATTTTGATGGAGCCTCGCATGGAAACCCTAGAATCTCAGGCTTGGGTGCATGTATTAGGGACTCACAAGGAATTTTATTGGCATGTATCATTTACCCATTACCTTCAGGGTCAAATAACATAGCAAAAGCACATGCATTGCTTGCAGGACTTATTCTTGCCAAACAATGTGGGTTCACAAACATTCATGTAGAAGTTGATTCGATGGTAATCATAAATGCTTGTGTTAAAAGAGAATCCCATAATTAGCAGCTAGAATATATATTGAAGCAAATTTGGCTTATCCTAGACACCTTTCCTTGCATATTCTTATCCCATACACTTTAGGAAGGTAATCGGGTTGCTGATTATTTGTCCAATTTGGGTTGTGATGGTAATGATATAATGTTTCAAATGCCAACAATGATTCTAGAAGAGCTATATGAATTACATAGGTTGGTGGGTTTATACAAAGTGAAAAGTAAAAGCTTTTGATGTAGAAATAGCAAGCATGGGAAATACAGTGTTACATCATTATAACTACATCAAGAAAATGAGCTCACTTAGTACTAAACTGACATCATATGCCATAATTTGTCATTCTTCCCTGAGCTCATATTGATGACTCTGTGATGGATGATATGTTTGTGTCCCAATCTGCCATTATTCAGTCAGCCATAAACAAGGTAATTGGGTACGAAAATCTAGAGCCAAGATCCAAGCAGTTTCTATATCCATCGCAAGTTGTTTCAAGTTTTCTCTCGAATGCTATGGACTTGCTACAGTCAGTTCAGTTATTGGAAATTCTGACTTTTAAAGTTGTCAAGCGTCATTTCTGGGAAGAAAGCAATGCAGAGATATGATCTCTGGGCTGGAAACACACTGGTGGGAGGTTTGTTTCCTCAACAGATACTTCTTTCAAACCATTCTTACATGGTCATGCTTAAAAGGTCATTTTTGACACCTCAAAGGAGCGTTGCAATCAACGGGTTCTATTCTGGGTTATGCATTGGAGGAAAAAGTACAAATAGTAGTGGACGTGCTTCTCAAATTGATGGAAAGGCCAAACAAACCACCTCCTCCAATACCCATTGTCTAGGTCACCCGCCCCCACATTCAAACAACCTCTACCATGGTTGCAATGGTGGAATATCTTGTAATTTGATAGAGTGTGACTGGTACGGGCTGGTCTCCTGTGGTGATACACAGTCAAGAGAAAAATGAAGTGGATTAAGGTCATTCTGAGGGTGAGTCGGCACGAGATACTTGGGAAGAAGATAATCAGGGATTAGGATGGAAAATGAACACAAAAGCACAACTTGTTCCTGGCATGCATGCTAAACCTTTGGGTTGGTCTATAGACTCACAACTGGTTTCAGTGCCACATGATGCTGAAGCAATGGAGGAGTAATGTAAGGCTAATACTAAATGCCTACAAATTTTGGTTTGGGAATGCTTTGGAATTTTTTGTGTTGACATATGATGCTCTACACTCATCATGAATATAGTGAGAATTAATGTAATTTGTAGATACCTTTTGTTTATCATATGCTTTATGTGCGATTGTTGTGTTTAGATAACATCATCTTGACTATCAATGTCAATATATAGTGGAATTTCTTGTAATTGGTAGGTCATAGGTTGTAATAATTTATTATTTTGTAATGAGCAATGATTTCAGGTTTTCTTACTGGTTCTTTCCTATCTGAGCTCTCGAACTAGTCCTTAATATATTAATATATATATAGTGATATATCCAATTTTGCTTTAAAAAAAACATAAGGAATCTTTCATTCTTAATCATAGTCCTAATACTAACCCCAATCCTAATCTTAACCCTAAACCCTACATCTTAGTCATAGTCCTAACACTAATCCCAATCCTAATATTAACCCTAAACCCTACATCTTAATCATAGTCCTGGCGCTAATCCCAATCCTAATCATAACCCTAAACCCTAAACCATAATCCTAACATTCACCCTAATCACAACCTTAACTCTAAACATAACCCTAACTATCATCTTAACCATAATCCTAATGTTAAACCCTAAATCCTAAACCCTAACCTTAAACCCTAATGCAGGCACTAAAACATAACCCTAACCATAATCATAAACTTAAACAATACCATAACCTAAATACTATCCACAACCCTAATATTAATCCTAACCTTAATCCCTAAACCCTAACTCTAATCCTAATCAAAACCCTAAACCTAACCATGATGTAAACCCTTACCCTAACCATAGTTCTAACTATAATTGTTTAACTCTAATCTTAGTCCTAATCCCTGCTATAAATTCCTAACCCTAATCAAAGTCATAACTCTGACCATAATACTAACCATGATGTAAACCTTAACCCTAACCATAATCCTAACGCTAAACCTAAAACCCTATTCCTAACCCCAACCCAAATGATAAAACCTAACTGTAAACATAATCCTAATTTTGAACACAATCACAATCTAACCCCTAAATACAACCCTAATCCTAACCATGACATGAACCTAAACCCTTATCCTAACCCTAATCCTAAGTAAAACACTAGCTCAAACTATAATACTAACCATGATGTAAACCCTAACCCTAATGATAATCCTAATCCTAAAATCTAAACTTTATTCCTAACCTAAATATCAAACCCTAATACTAAATGATAAACCCTAATCCTAATTCTAATTACTAAATCATAATCTTAACTAAATCCTAAGTACAACCCTAACTATGTCATAAATATAAATCTTTATCCTAACCCTAATCCTAATCAAAATACTAATTCAAACCTAAAGTACTAACCATGATGTAAACCCTAACCTTGACGATAATCCTAATCATAAACCCTAATCCCTAATCCCTAATCCCAACCCTAATAAAAACCCTTACTCTAATCATAATCATAAACCTAACAATAATATTATCCCTAACCATAATCCTAACCATAATATTATCCATGATGTTGTAGACACCTAAAATTCCTTTAGAAAATAAATTATTTTTATTTTCTGAAAAATTCCTGATGACATCATCATTTATTAATTAATTATTTATTTATTTTTATGTCATTAAATCCCTTTACCTTAATTAAAAATATTTAATTAAGGAATCCCTCCCCAAAATGTTTAAATCTTATCTAAACATTATTCCTCTATTTATTAATTATTTAATTAATAAATTGACCAAAAATCCAAAAAATAAATTATTTATTTATTTTTTCCCAAAACTTGGCCAATTTCCTTAAGACCACTAACCTCTTCTAGAATCTTCTAATCCTTCTTTAATTTCGATTAAAGGTTGTTTTACCCATTTCCTAACCCTAATCCCAACTCAAGAATATTTAATTAAGATTAAATATTAATCCTCAATTCTTGATTTACCCTAGGAAAACTCTAGACTCTTCTAGAACTTTCCTAATCCTTCCCTAAACCCATTTAGGGGAAATTACCTACTTTCCCTAAGCTAATCTAAGTCTCCTTTGACTCCTAATCAAACCCTACCCCTAATGAGCCTCAAACTCATTAAAGCCTTTGGGATAAATAAAACTTTATTTATTTCCTATTTTCCATGTTTATCCTTAGAAAGTCTTTGTCCTCATCCAAAGCCTAGACTCTTCTAGAAACTTCTCTTACATGCATTTATGATGCATTTAAGAAGCCCCTCACCCCTTTCTTACACCCTTTGACCTTAGGCACATTTCCCAAATTGTGCACATCCCTCCCATCTTTCAACCCAATGCCCTTGTGACACTTGTCACAAGGAGGTGGCCCTGAACTAGCACAATCCATGTGCTCACTAGTAAATTTGACTTCAAATTTTGACGAAAATTGGTCAAAATTTTGACAGTAATTGGTCGAATTTACGACCAAAACTCTTGTCGTTCTTTTTTCGTCAAATTTTTGACGTGTCTACTATTCGTCAAAATTTTGACCAAAACATAGGTCGAAATTTTGACTATATCCCAGGCTCAAAAATCATCGTCATTTTTTCTAATAGTCAAAATTTTGACCAGTGATTGCCCCAACGATTGGTCAAAATTTTGACCAATGGACCAAACTATGGACGATGAATCCATACTTTCCACCAATCAAATGGTCAAAATTTCAACCATTCGATTGGTGGAAAGTATGGATTCGTTGTCGATTTTTGGTCCATTGGTCAAAATTTTGACCAATCGTTGGTCGAAATTGGTTCTAGAATTGGTCGAAATTTCGACCAATGCAAATTTTTTTTTTTTTTTAAATGTTATAGACTAAGTTCTTTTCATTGACCTGTGATTCATGAGTAGTGGTTTACATGAACCCATCTCTCATGAGAATGAATGGAACACTTAGCACTCATTGGCTCTAGGTGATGCTTACGGAGGTGAAGCATTGGGACTTCTCGGGAGGTCATCCATCCCAGTACCACTCTAGCTCAAGCATGCTTAACTACGGTGTTTCCTCCATGGTTAAACCCACTCTGCTTGCATCCTCATTTGCAAAACCTTCACCAAGTGTTGTGCCTTATGAACCATTCATTAGAAAGCCCCTTAAGCTCATCAATTAATAAGTAGGAGATATTTTCCACAGCAAGTCAAATTGTGATATTGCTATCAAGATTCAACTGTGTAGTTTTTGAGTCAAACTCATTGACTTGTGATTCATGAGTAGTGGTTCAAATGGACCCATCTCTCATGAGAATGAATGGAACACTTAGCACTCATTGGCTCTAGGTGATGCTCACAGAGGTGAAGCACTAGGACTTCCCGAGAGGTCACCCATCTCAGTACTACTCCAACTTGAGCGCACTTAACTATGGAGTTTCCTCCATGGTTAAACCCACTCTGCTTGCATCCTCATTTGCAAAACCTTCACCAAGTGTTGTGCCTTATGAACCATTGATTAGAAATCGCCTTAAGCTCATCAACTGGTTCATAAGGCACAACACTTGGTGAAGGTTTTGCAAATGAGGATGCAAGCAGAGTGGGTTTAACCATGGAGGAAACTCCGTAGTTAAGTGCGCTCGAGTTGGAGTAGTACTAGGATGGGTGACCTCTCAAGAAGTCTCAGTGCTTCACCTCTCTGTGCATCACCTAGAGCCAATGAGTGCTAAGTGTTCCATTCATTCTCATGAGAGATGGGTTCATGTGAACCACTACTCATGAATCACGGGTCAATGAGTTTGACTCAAAAAACTACACAGTTGAATCTTGATAGCAATATCACAATTTGACTTGCTGTGGAAAATATCTCCTACTTATTAATTGACGAGCTTAAGGGGCTTTCTAATGAATGGTTCATAAGGCACAACACTTGGTGAAGGTTTTGCAAATGAGGATGCAAGCAGAGTGGGTTTAACCATGGAGGAAACTCCGTAGTTAAGTGCGCTCAAGTTGGAGTAGTACTGGGATGGGTGACCTCTCAGGAATTCTCAGTGCTTCACCTCTCTGTGCATCACCTAGAGCCAATGAGCGCTAAGTGTTCCATTCATTCTCATGAGAGATGGGTTCGTGTGAACCACTACTCATGAATCACGGGTCAATGAGTTTGACTCAAAAAACTACACAATTGAATCTTGATAGCAATATCACAATTTGACTTGTTGTGGAAAATATCTCCTACTTATTAATTGACGAGCTTAAGGGGCTTTCTAATGAATGGTTCATAAGGCACAACACTTGGTGAAGGTTTTGCAAATGAGGATGCAAGCAGAGTGGGTTTAACCATGGAGGAAACTTCATAGTTAAGCGTGCTCGAGCTGGAGTGGTACTGGGATGGATGACCTCCCGGGAAGTCCCAATGCTTCACCTCCGTAAGCATCACCTAGAGCCAATGAGCGCTAAGTGTTCCATTCATTCTCATGAGAGATGGGTTCATGTAAACCACTACTCATGAATCACAGGTTAATGAGTTTGACTCAAAAAACTACACAGTTGAATCCTGATAGCAATATCACAATTTGGCTTGCTATGGAAAATATCTCTTACTTATCACATGAATCTTGTATTATTTCTTAACACCAAACCCCATATATAGATTTCCAATTTAGGGTTCTTGGAGCAACAACATTAGGGTCTATAAGCACACAAATATTAATGATAAAAATCATCTGTTAAAGAAAAAACCAAATATTAATGATAAAAATCATCTGTTAAAGAAAAAACCATATTTTAAATGACTGGCAATGGTGCCCTAACCTTGTGCAAAATATCTAGATTTGAAGACTCTAGTGGTGACTCGGGAAGTATAAACCAGATATGTTGCAGGGACAAAATGCCCTGAACAGGTTAAAAATGAGGCTTCCATGGATAGGCCAATAATAGACTCATCCCAACCAAGAAGAAAGACTTTTTTAAAGCATATTTGATGCAGGGGCATCTAGAAGAGCATCTGAGCAAAGGAGGACTCCAGTAACTAAGAAGGAGAAGATGGTATCAAGACAAGTTGATTGGCAAGTTTTGAAGCCTATAATGGCTTATGATAGTGTTGGATTCAATAAACTATGTAAAAGTCATGATAGAGGTCTAAGGACCAATACAATGTAATAGACTCAACATACAATGTAATAAGTGATCAAAGCAATGTAATAGGTGAAAGAGTCCAATAGGATTAGATTTGAGTAGTTTTCATGTTTAGAAGCATTCAATAAATACATTGGACCATGTGTAGGCCAATGGAGTAAGTTGGGAAGTCAGAATAGTCATAAAATGCATAAAATAAAGTTTATTAATTTAAATTAGAATGTAAACGGTCATATTACCTTTTTGGAGGGAAATTAGTTTTAATAGGTTTTAGGATTAATTAAACCTCCCAACTATCTAAAGTTGGTTGAGGCAGGTAGATAGGGGTCATTAAATGTCTAAAGGATCCATTGTATGGAGGGGGACAGGGAGAAAAAAAGCCTGTTGTACGGACTGTTGTGAAAGCAAGCAATAAAATTTCATTTTGGTGTTGTTCCATTCAATGTATTGAACTTCTTTTTGTTTGGGACTATCAAATACATGAATTAGAAGGGTATTTAAACACATTTCACTCATTATTGAATGAATAACACTTTGTTTTGAAGCAGCATATATGACTGTTGGTTCATTTCAGGCTGTTTTCTTGAGTTTTTCCTGTGACAGACAAAAGTTTTCTTTAAATAGATGAACCTCCCATGAATTCAAGGGCCCAAACTTCATGGGAGGCATGTTACTAACATGTACAATATAAATCTAACAATTTTTGATGTAGCACTAGTGCGAAGACAAGAAGTTTGGAGAAAACAATGGAAATGTCCCATGGTGGATTGGTGGGAATAGTATGACAGCAGCATATTGAGCTATACAAGAAGGTTATCTAATGATTTGAGATGTCCTAGGGAATCAAAGAGAAGTTTTATGAACCATTATTTGGTCTCCAAGGTTAGTGCAGATAGGTGTTTGGTGAAACCCTATGCAACAAGGGTTTGAAGGCATTGAATGAGTGTTTTGGGCGTTCCTTGTGGAATAGGACTAAAATTTCTTGGATTTAGTCATATTTTTCCATATTATAACTATGATGAAAGTCTGGAGTGATAAGGATAAGAGAATGATATAGTTGCTTTGTTATTTGCTTGATTTTGATGCCATTAGGAGGGTACCTTGTGAAGGAAGTTAAGACTGGTCTAAAGGAGTCACCATTGAAGTTTACATATGTTAAATAACCCTAAAAAGGGTGTCTGAAACTGTAATTTTTTTCTCAATTTGTTTGGAAAAAGTCAGAGAAAAAGGGAGAAAACTGGTCCAACAGGGCTAATTGGGGCTCATAGGGCTAGAAGGCAGATTTGAAGGTTGTGGTCAATAGGTGTTGTAAAGGCTATAAAAAATGATTGATTCTTGTTGAAACCACCTTGTTTGCACCATTTTGGTCCATCTTAGGTGTTTGGAGGCATAGTTGATTCAATTGTGGGTATGTAGCCTTTGGTGAGCCTGAAGGGCTAGTGGGGTTCCCGAGTCATAAAAATTTGACAATCATGGGTTCTTTTAACTGTTGTAAAAAATTTCATACAGGACTCACACAGTCCTCAGTCATCAAACTCAAGTTGAACAGTTCTGATTTCCATAGGTGCTAATTCCATAATAAATTCTTCATTCATTATTTTGTTTCTCTTAGATGGCTCATGCATATCATTCTCTTCACCTTCAATTCGCTAGTCCAATGATGTCATTTTTTACTTTCCCTGAACCGCAGAAAGATTGAGCTCAACAACTTCTTCAATCTACAAAATCATGCAAAATAAAAATTTCAACAATTAGAGCAAATATACCATTTAATCTTTGATTCTACCATCTAAACTCATTAAAGGGACCACAACTTCCTACTGTTCTTCATATTCCGACTCAAAGAAAATGTGAACGTGTACATGCAATTTTTTTAATCCCCTAATGTATATATAAATGATTCAATACATAGGGTCAATCACCCATGAGAAGGGAATGAGCGATGGGAGAGTAAAGATCATGCAAGGACCTAAAAGGCAAATATTAAATTAAATAAAGCCATAATGATATGTTCAATTGTATTTTTTATAATAACTGCCCATTAAAGATTTCTCTAGAAGAAAAATACCAGCAATAAAGGGTAATCATATGTTATGCATGGCTTGTTGTCTACAACATTTTAAATAGTTATGATTATATTTTCAAGACCTTATTCCATCCTTCAAGGAAAGTGTGTTTATTTTCTCAATGGTTATCATAGGAAATGAAAAGTAAAAATTGACCAAAATAGCACAACGATGAAGATTGGAGATAATATGGTTATATCAAACACATGATAACATATTTAATCAAACACATGATATTGGGATGGTATAACCTAGAAACATTAAATTGGGATGGTTTTTGTACATGCAAAATCATAGCAGTAAATTGTTTAATGTAGTCAGCTCATGTGAAAAAGCATAAAGGAATTCGTATGGACAAGCCGGGTCAAACTATTTAAGAGATACAATAACACAATGAAACTAGGTCAAATAATATGACATCCATCTTGCTGACATGACATGTTCCAACAGACAAAGCAGGGTGCAAGTCCCCTCAGTTCACATGCCTCAATAATATAAGTTTACATATTTGAACTTCAAATTTTTTAAAAGGCATTAATTAATAACATCAAAAAGAAAATAACAAAATAATATTGAGAAATCAACTGCAAGTACCCAGAGTGTTCACTTGCTGTTTCATATATCTATTTCAAGAACATTTATTTCTGGTTTGCCACCAAGATGTATATGACTGACTTCAATATTCCTCTTCAGAAATCACCAATAAATGTCAACAGCCATCAAGGACTGAACTTTCGAACAATATATACTCAACAATTGAGGTTTTTCTAAATAGGACAAATAGAAAGCCTTTATTTATCATTCTCATTTATTGCATTTGTTAAGCCTACCAAAATTGTTGGAGATCAACTCACAATTCCATGATCAATACTAGTCATATCTTCATTGAACTAAGTTCTCCAGTGTTTGTAATTTGTATTGACTTGAAAAAATATTAATAATTTGAAAAGACATCCTTCTCAAAAAGTTTCCAATTATTGTCCTCGGGCTTTCTAGTTGTTTTATAATATCTAAAGACCATTTTAAATTTCAACATTAAAAGGTTAATCTTTTTTGACCCAGCAGAGCTTTTGTATAATCCATGTACCATATGGTGATGACAAAAACAACATATCTTTCAATATTAGATAATAGAAACAAAGTTCCCTTATCACTTTTGAACTGAAAATACTGATTCTGAGGAGATAGAAAGAACCAAAGGAAACTAATTTTGACTGATTTCCTATGATGCCCCTGTAAGAAGTGTACTTACAAGGAAAAATAAAAAAATATATAGTAGAATTCAGTTTTGGAAATTGCATCAGTGACCAATTTAATGATTACGTATAATACTATCCTTGAAAGTTGAAAAAAAAACTTCTATTGTTATACCTATAACTAAGGCTTCTATAGGCTTCTATTGTTATGCATATTGAATTCATTAAAATGACAACAATGTCTTATAATTATGAATTTAGAAAATGCTTTTAACTTGATCCTATCATGCTAACATACAAATGTGTTTGTTAAATTTTCTTGTGACTACTTACCTTTGATTTATAGCAATTGAAAAACAACTTAATGAAGAACTAAATCACCAACATAATATGTTGTGGAATCTTAAGAATGTAGAAATAAAATCAAACAAAATGGCAGATCAGATTTTCAAATATCCAAGTGTTCAACAATGAAATAGAGATAGATGGTTCTTGTTTGGCAAACTGTACTACAAAACATTTTTTGCTTCACCAAGTGAACAATTTTTTGCAAATTTGTCAAATGTTTTTTCTAGTATCAAGTTATATGGGCTCTCTGTGCCTGAACATAATAGTTAAAAGATGAGAGTATACAAATCAATAAAGAAGGTAATGTCAAAGAGGACTGAAAGAGTGATAATCTATAATAACCACTTTAATGAGTTTTTAGTAGACACATGTTGCCAAAGTAGATTTATCCTTAAATATGAAAAATTGCATTTATGACATGCATAAATATGATTTTTTGGTTGTACGAAGGCAGCACATTGGAATAAATGTTTGAGGCAAGCTTTATACAACTAAGGACAAACACATGTCATCAATCTTACAAAGGATTAATTGGATATCCACATGAAAAAATAGGGCATCAGAAGCTAGTAAGGTCCATTTGCAAAAGAGTATACCTTCCGTCTTGGAAATAGTTTTTGAAGATCAACTCTTGTGGGGGTTGAAAACTTGTCATCTTCTCCAATTTGCACAAGAATACAGGACAACAGACATTTTGCCAAATGTTTTTATAATTTTACAATTTCAGACCATACTTTTGTACAAACAAAATGGTTCAGTTTATATAAAGTTCAAATTTACCTCATAAAGATGTGCTAAACGCAATAAAGTAAGCTTATCCTCCAGTTCCTGTTCTCCAAATTGCATGTTCCATGTAAAATAAAAACTAAAAGAGGAAAAAATAAATATAAATGACTCTCCCAAACAATCTACTTGAAATAAACCTTAAAATATTCATCATCCTCTCGAAAAGAATGCGAAATTTACCTAAAGTGTAATTATTGCAATATTTGTTGGTACCTCATAACCTGGGGGAAATGCTGAATACCGAGGGGTATTTATCAGATTCATTTCTTTTTCCTACATCATAGAATTTTCCTTATTTCATTTTAAACTCATGCAAGAAAGTGATTTTCATAGATTTCACACTTTGCCTTTTTTCATATAGTAGACAGAATAAAGACAAAACATTTCATTTTAGTCATACCTACAGCCATAAGTGATTGTGTGATTTTTGTGTTTATGAATCATCAAAACTTGTCCTAAAAAATGTCCCACATAGAGAAACAAAATAGAATGGGTCATAAATATATCATTTTTCCTTTATCTAGAATATTTTGATTGGAAACCCTTGCAAATTATAAGTTCATACCTTGCATTTTAGTGGCATTCTTATATTGAGAGTTTATAACCTTTCTTAGTCATTTTCATAGTGAATAGTCCTCATCTTAGATTCAAAAAATCTAAAAATCTAAAAACATAGCTTGCACATCCTAGGGTCAAGAATTACACTTTCTAGAGTCATTTTCCAAATTAGAGGGTACATCTTTTGAGGACATTCCTATAGTGGCTTTGCACATTATCTTGACTTCCTTTAAATATAGTTATCTTCTTTTCATGTCCACCTTTTCTTGGATGCTTGTCATTCTTGTCTAAATTTGTCTTATTCATAAACACCTTGTCATAATTATAATTTTGTTTTCCTCAAAATTGAATTCAAGATAGTTCCCAACATCATTTAGGTATTTCCTTAGAAGGTTTACATTTATCTATCTTAGGGTATACTACATGCACCTTAGACAACATTCATTCATAGTTTTCATTAGCATTCCAAAATCATCAAAAATTAAAAAAATAGTCCTAGTGCTTCATGATGTAGAGTGGTTAGCAGAAGTAGTGGTTTCACACAAAACTTGTTCAATTCTACAAGGATCCCACAAGCCTTTAAGGTACTCCAAAGGTCAAATACCCACAAAACACTCAATCTTGCCTCCAAATTCCTAGGGTGGACACAAATGGTATAAACTAGATGTTTTAGACAAGAATCAATCAGTTTCAACCTTTTATGCAACTCCAATCATCAAATCCCCAAAACTGACTATTAGGTCTAGTTGACAGGCTAGTAGCCCTCCAACAGCACTAAAACCAAAATAACTCAATTTTTTTCCAATAAACTTGATAAGGTAATTATATTTATGAATACCCTTTTTATTTTACTAAAACATATCCAAAACTTAAATATTGTTACTATGGAAAATATTACCAGAAAACATGATTGAGACTATTTTTAGAGGGCTAATTAGGTGGGTTTACAAAGAAACCATGCTTCAAATGCATCCAAACTCCATGAAATTCATAGGACCATCATTATTTATGCCCAATTAAAGAAATCACTAATCAATTTTATACTATGAAGTGTTTTGGTACAAAAACCCCAATTACATGCATTAAAACCCTCATTTCCTAGGGCATCATTGAACTAGGTCAATCTGGCACTTCCAAGACCCAAACTTCAGGTTTCACCATGTATTCAACATGTGTTAAAATATTCTCCAACAAAAAATACACCTCCTTAAGCTAGATGTACGGCTGTGTGACTGTTAGCATCATTTGGGTACCCAAATCAATCCCTACACCACTCAAATTTGCATATGCTTCACCCTATCTTGAAAATCTTCACTTTCCTTGCATTTTCATGGTTAGTTAAACATGTTAGAACCATCAGGGTCCATCCCATGGTCAAATATACATTCATAGGATGGAACCCTCACTTATTCATTTGAAAAAAATAATGCAAAACTGTATGTTTGGTGTGACAGCAGTAATAAGTTTTGAAATGTGTTATTAAATTCACCAAATTCAACTCAAAACAACTTAAGTATGCCTTACCAACATTTATGGAAGATTTCTACATCAAAAAGGGCTTCAAATTAGCAAGAAAACTTCAAAATCTCATTGATTCATTGCATGTCCGTACAATTTTTTTGTGTACTTCATACAAAACCATGCCTCCTCCTTGCCTAAGGCTGTGACATCTTAAATAGACCTCTAACTGACTGCCCAACCAACCAAGGTAGTTGGAATGTTTATTTAAACAAGACAAATACTAAATCTTAAGTTTCCCTCCAAAATTTTAACTTTTAATCAGAATTATGTGTAATATAAGGACCCCTATATCACCATTTTACTGAGAGTCAAGCATCAAGTCATCGGTAAGTTAACATAACTTGATAAATTTGGGAGTAAGCTTCATTTGTTTGGTATGAATATGTTGAGTTGTTAACAAAAGTTTCATCCAAAAAATTACCACTAACCAAATGAGAAGGTGACTCAAGTAGGGAAATGGATCATATTTTCCTTATGGAGATTGAGTTTTCCAACAAAAACTAAAGACTTCAATAGTCATAACATTCAAAGGAGAAAAAGGACACACTTGGTGAATAGACTAAAAAATCATAAAACTCAAGGAATGGTAGTTGTTAATGGTGATACATGCTGATGTACACAATTTTTTTTTATTAAGCTGGATAAAATGGGGGCCATATCCAAGGGAACCCAACATGGCCAAAATAAAGGGTTATTCAATGTAATTGTAGGCCTTATCAAAATTAGTTTTCAAGAAGATGGCACTTTGTCAAGAATGATAGGCCCACTCCATTCCTTCCCAAATATAAGTAATGTTATCTAGAATCAACTAGATTTGATGAAGTGATTCTACCTAGGTGGGGCAATTTGCATATAAGAAATTGATGGGTCTTTAAGGCCAAGGGTTTTGAAATGATATTTTATGAGACATTGAGCATAGTGATAGGTGGTCATTTGTAAATGTCTTTATGGCCACCAAAATCAGATATAAATTTAATATTTCCTCTATATATTAATATTTAATATGTCCTAGACATAAAAGACCCAAATTGCTCCCAAAAAACCCTTCAAACTTAGGGCATGCTTAATGTCTCCATTAAGCATAAGGTGTAATTATTTAATCAAATGTATTTTCCTGCTCGTTGGCTCTAAATATCATGGAGAATGTGTAGCATGTTAATTTGAGTAAGGAGGTTCTATGTGATATGTGTTTGATTCCTTACTGGTGCAGAGTGGACAGAGAAAGCACAGTGACAGTGCCCAACCCAACTTCTATGCACAACAAAGGTTCAAAACCCCAACCAAAGGCTTGGCTTTAATACCCCAACCAATAAACTCTGTAATGAATCAATTTTTATGGTTTTAAGACACTCCAAACACTTTTAAGACTCAATCCAAGCTGGTGCAAAATTCCTCTTTAGGGACAAGTTCCCTGATTTTAAGCCAAAAGGGACTTTTAAGGTTCTAAGCCTTGAATCCTCAAACAAAGACTAGAAACCTCTTATGTTCCACCAAAACAAACAAAATATGCAAGTGGTTGTGCTCCTAACAACCCACAACATCAAAATCTTCAAAGGACCTAGAGACTCTACTAGGTCTTCCAACCTTGAATTTCTGCAATAACTTTGAAATTTTCCAAATGACCTAAGGAACACTTGGCACTTTTGAATACCCTTTTAGAATTTCTAACAAACCACAAAGACTGAGATCCTGACTCCACTCCTGCATTCATCAACCTTTGCAAAGTCCACAGACCTAATGTGCATGGTTAGGCTTGGGTTTCAAAGAAAAGTGGAAAGAATGGGTTCATGAAATCAAACTCTCACCTTTAGGTTGTTCTCCCTATTCAAATAGACCACAATCACCAGGTTCCTAAGTCCTCCAAGCAACACAACCTTCTGATTTTATGCAATCTATCATTTTCCTAGTCAAATACATGGAAGAATTTGACCTAAGGCTTGCCTCCAAAAATAGCAAACTTGACCTCCTACCTCAAAGCTTTAGGAATTTGAAAATATGCATCCATAACTTTCATTTTACTGAAGGAGAAGAATTTCCATAGGTTCAGTAGCAAGTTAGGGCCATTAGAACCCCAAAACCCTGAAAACAAGGATTTCTCATAACAGTGCACAAACAAATTGAATAACTTTTGTAATTGGTGACTTGAAGAGATCAAACCAACTCCAAAAGCATGGAATGGAAATACTACAACTTTCAGAGGGATCTGATCACCTCATCCAATCTATACTACCATACTGTAACCATAAATGCACCAGGAATAGCTCTGAAATAGTTTGAACTTTATTGATTTTGAAAGCAATTGATTACAATAATGTTCTCTGGTCTTTCTTTGACCAGTTTGAAGCCTAAATAGGTTCTTAAAACCATTGGCTCAACCATCAAATGGTTTTTGTAGGAAATGAACCTCTTGTATTGGTAGTTAGCCATTTTTTTGTTAGTTATGATATCTACTTTGTATCTAGGGCAATTAGCCCAACTAGTAGTGGACCTTACTTGTAGTGAGCATTATACAAATCACCTTAATCAATGTCACATTAACTAGTGTTTTATACTTGAGAATAGATTTTTTATGGTTTTTCCTACCTTGAATTTCCATGTAGAAATTTGGTGCTCATTGTACATGGTGTTTCTTTTGTGCTTTCATGTTTATTGGTGTTTTGATTTTAGGTTTGAATTTATCTTGCTATAGGTACAATTAAAGTTTAAAAATATATTGGGATAACTATTTCACACACCCTCCCCTTTAGTTATTTGAGACAATTCAACATCTTAATGGTGAGTAATATGATAGGGGGAAAATAGGGGTAAAAGAACTTGACATGGAAAGAAAATGAAAAGAAAAAATGGATCTGACCCATGTATTGCTATGAAATGTCCCAAGTACTAAAAACACAAAAATGTAGAGACAACATAGAAAGGACTTGGGGTTTATTTTATCATATGTTATATAAATTCCAAATGGGTTTCTAAAAATGTACTTTTTTAGCAGAGTGTTTTGGGAAAGTTGTGAAAAAACTAATAAAAATAGTCATTGGAGACCTAGTATGGATTAGGCCTAGTTTGAGGACAACATTGAGGTTTGCTGATAATATTGGGATGTGGGACTTTGAAACCAATCCAAATACATTGATTTAAGTATGAGACCCCATACCTTTTAGGGAGAAAAACCCCATGCTTAAAAAATATAGTACTTTTTATTCTAGTAAGCTAACGGTTAAAATACAATATTAACACTTATTTTATTTGACATGGGTTTACAAATGAAAACTCACAAAATGGATTAATTGTGGTGGCATAATTTCACCTTAAAATATACAGTAATTCTCTTCAAGAATACATTATATAGATAAGTAAAACAAAGGAGGAAGCTTTTAGATGAGGTTGTGCAGAATATTTGGCACAACTTTTCAACCACTTGTAAGTGCAAATGACATATGTACATCTCCAATGACTTCCCAATCAAACCTCCTAAGTTAGACATCTAAAATATACTATCTTTAGGTATGATAGATGCTCTTCTACCTATTTTTGACATCACTTACATTGGTAATAGAATGAACCATAGAAATCTAACAATAACATATTCTCTTACAACTTATCATTACCCAATTTTTCTATCCACCTTCTCCATATATTTAAAGATTCATTTGACACTTATCCATTCTATAATATAATCTATCATAAATTGGCATAGGTAGGTACATCATAAAATTGTCATAAGTTGGCATAGGTAGTTGTGTCATAAATTTTCATTACATAACACTTGTCATCCACCACCAAAAATATCCAAGGTCCTCTAAGTGGGATGTCTACCTCCATAGGAGGATAAAATAAGCCGTGTCACATTCCAAGTAGGATGACAACCAAACATGCCAACTCTCACTAGAAGATTAAATTAGCACGTGCAAATGAAATTGTCCTTGTAGGCTAATAAATTAACCAAATATTAACTAAATAAACCCAAATAACAATGCTACGATTTGCAGATGTTGAGACCATGTTAATTCCAATAAGGTTATTGTTAACATGATCATGATCTTATTTTTAGTAGTAACTTTTGGGCATATTCTTTCTCATGTTTGGTAACTCAATTGGCTCATAGTTCTTCATATCATCCACAATATAATGGAAAAAATGAGGTTGTTAATATGTTCTTAGAAGGGTATCTACATATTTCCATTTTAGATAATAAATCTCAATGGATAGATCAGCTATTTCTAGTAGAATAGTAGCATAATGTGCATCCTTCCATAGCTCATAAAAATGTCTCTTTTTATGGCACTATATTGATATCATCATCCTTCCATCATATCATCTTTAAGGGTGTCACCAAGAATTCAAAATATGGAGGGCCACATGCTTCATCAATAAGAAATGCTTTTAGGACTCAAGGAGAATTTGGTCACAACACAAAGTCAAATGAAGCAACAAGAAGACAAACATCACAATGACAAAAGTTTTGAAGTTGGGGGCTAAGTGTTCTTGAGAGTGCAACATTAAATTACAAAAATAAAATTGAAGCAAAAAGTAAAGAATAATAATTTTTCACCAAAATATCATGGCTCATACCATATCTTGCAAAAGATAGGTAGTGTTGTCTACAAGCTTGAATTGCCACCAACAAACCAAGTTATCTCCATTTATTCATGTTTCTTGTTTGAGGAATGTAATTTAGAATAACGTCCATAGATAAACAATATTAGTATAACTTAATGAAGAAGTAAGAATCATATTAGAGCCAAAGTTCATTCTCTAAACATGTACATGTCTAAGCTAACAAACTAGAACATAATGAGTATCTTATTTAGCATAAGAATCTACTAGTTGAAGATGCCACATGGGAAGATGAAGAGTTCATTCAAAAGAGTCCACACTTGTTTAGCATTGAGGACAATGCTTCTTTGAATTGGGGGTGTGGGAGGGAGGTGGGGAAGGGGGGTGGGATATGCTATACCCTTAATCCTAAAGTACACATATGGTTATGAGTAGTTGGGGTGTGGCTACCTTAACTCCTAATTAAGTCATTTGATTATTTTTATATTTCTATTTAGTCATTTTATTAGCTATTATAATCATTTACATCGCATTTCATATTATCTTCCTCTTTTGTGTATGTTATTCATTAAAAAATATACTATCTGATATCAACATCTCTAAGCAAATTATACTATCATAACCAAATATACATCTAAACTAGAAATCATCCTTCCATTAAACTACCATGATCTTTACATAAAACTTTAAACTTCTAGGGGAAGAGTACCAATAGTTGTTATAGCTAACTTTGTGCAACCTAAACACCTAAATGGTATATTGGATGCGACAATTCATTTCTAGGTTGTCTTTGTATGTAAATTAAGTGCTTATAACTATTGTTCTGACTTTTGGGTAGTATAGACAAATACTTTGGATCTGCTATGTGTGCAAGGGTCAAAAAGTGGTCACGCCAAGGTTATGTCTAAAATAATTCCCTATTGCTCCATTACTTGTGCACTTTGACAACCAAAAACATTGCACAATTGATCCATACTTTCACACAAATGCCCCAATAATTGTTGACTATTGGTACAAATAAAGTTGTATAATTAATCTAATTACTAACTTTTTTTTCTCATAAAATAGGAGGCTATTAGCCTACTAGCTGATTCTTTTTAAGTAGACTTTTTATTAGCAAAACCTAATAAATGATAAATAAAAATGAAGATAAATGATAATTGATATTCCTCCCCTATGTTTTAGTAGACTTTTTAATAGCAAAGTCCAATAGACCAAAAGATGAATGATAACTGATACTCCCCCATGTTTTCTGAATGTTGAAATGCCCTAATGTTGATCTCTTTTGTTAATATGGTCATAGAAAGGTTACCTGATCAGAAAGGAAAAGCGAAGGATGCTTTGCTTTGAATTCCTATTCATGTACAATAATTAATGTTCACTATAGAAAACCCATATATACTTCTTTGTAGAATTAAAAGATACATTTCATTTAATAATAACAACTTTAAAGTTACAATTATTAGTATAATATTATCAAAAAATATTAATTTAAGTACAACATTTAAATCAATAATTATTATCACAACCTTTAGAAAGTGCTCACGTAAAGTGTATGAGAAAGTCATTATTTTTTGTGAGTGCAATTGTTCAAGCCATTGTCACACTTGCAAATGTATGTGTCATGATATTTGTCATTGTAGCTGGCAGTATTATTGGCTTTCAGATTGGTTGGCCTGGATATGAGCTGGCTAATGGCTATTTTCCATATGGACTCAATGGTGTGCTTGGTGGGGCAGCAACAGTTTTCTTTTCTTATATTGGTTTTGATACAGTTGCTAGTACTGCTGAAGAGGTCAAGAACCCACAACATGATTTACCTCTAGGCATTGGCATAGCACTTTCCATATGCGGTGGTCTATACATGCTTGTGTCTGCTGTTATTGTTGGCATTGTACCATACTATTTAATGGACCTAGATACTCCAATCTCATCTGCATTTTCAGGTCATGGCTTACATTGGGCAATGTATATTGTTACTGCTAGTGCAGTGGCTGCACTTTCATCTACATTGATGGGTTCCATTCTTCCTCAGCCCAGAATATTGATGGCAATGGCTAGAGATGGATTACTGCCTTCATTTTTCTCTGAAATCAACATAACTACTTTAGTTCCCATCAATAGCACTTTACTAACTGGGTGTGCTGCTTTTATTATGTCATTTTCAATGGATGTTTCTCAATTGGCAGGCATGGTCAGTGTTGGTACACTACTTTCTTTTACAATTGTGGTAGTTTCTATTCTTATACTGAGATATGTGCCACCAGATGGGGTGCCTATTTCACCTAATTTCATCCAAGGATAGGGACTAACACATCTGTCCAAGGTCTTACATCAATTTTGGATAGAGACATACACATCTATCCAACATCAATTATGAACAAGGAGATAAACATCTGTTCACAACAATTATTCTTGCGGACAAATACTTCTGATCACTTGCACCATCACATGAATGGGGACAATCACATCCATTCACTAACAACCAAGAAATGTGATTGGGGACACAGACATCCAACCACAAATACAGAGTTTGAGAACCAAGTCCTTGTTGTTGCATATGTAGCCACCATTGTAGATTAGTGCCACTCTGATCACAAATGATATGAGACGGTTGCTACTTCCATTTAGAAACCAATCTTGGCTTTAGTCTTTTTAGTACAAATAATTTTGTCGCTAATGCAATTCATGACCTTGTCGCTAGTGACTATGAGAGGTCACTAAATCTCCTCCAACCTCTAGTGCCTTCATCCTCTGGTGTGTTGGCTACTTAGCAGATTTGGCTTTTGAGTCTCATTTTGTCACTTGCAAGGAAAGAACATATTCTCCTTCATAATGTTAACTTTTCACAAAGAGTGTCAGGTACCACCGATCATACACTCCAAATGCAATTGAAACAATTTTTGTTTTGATATAATTTTTTTTGACACATTTTAAATTTTGACACACACTATTAATATTATTACAATTCATTAAGATGGATCCTATAATTCAATTTGACTTGCTTCAAAAAGAAAAAGAAAAACTGACCACTGTGGGAGACACTAATTTCCTAATATGAGCCCATACCTTGACATCTATTCCACCACATCCATGTCCATTGAAGAGGGTAAGAATAGAATCACGCTGCACAGGCTAGATTCCTCTACACAGCCTCTAACCTTTGACAAGTATAGTGCTAAAAAGGATCATGACCAATATTTGATCAATACAATCACCATTGCCCAAGGTGGAGCTCATGTCCAAGCAATCTGTGACTTTGAAAGTCAATCCCTATCTGGATTAGCTTGGGAGCTTCCTGAAAGGTTCATGAAGAGAGTGTGGTATTAATCATTGAGAAAGCTCAGAAGAGAGCATCAATGTTGAAGAAATCCAAAAAATTTGAAGTTTTAGCCTTCAATTCAAGGTATAAATCAGTGACTCAAAATGTCAGTAAGTTTGCCACCAGTCGACAATGACAACTTTATTTGCCTTGATGAATTCTTCATATCACTAAAGACTCCTCTCACAGTTGAAGGAGTAATTGCTATCACAATCACACCCTAGTTTGTGTACACAAGCAAAGCCTCACACCCAAATTTACATATGGCTACCATAAATAGAATAAGTCCATACAAAAACCGATTACAAAAAAGAATGCGTAGTCAAGAAAAGACTTTCCAATCTAAGAGAAAATGAAGCAACTCGGGCCAATCCAAACCAGATATATGGCTTTATGCTATTAATAAGCCATTGAAATTAAATGATATAGGCCAATTGTATAACCTTACCTCTAAAATTTGAAACCATCAATGCAAGAGCACAAGACCAAATTGCTCCCGCTCGCGCCGAAAATAAAACCGGAAGTGTTTAAATGAAATGCACTTCTATTTTTTTTTTCACTTTTTATGCCCCGTGTTGGTTGAAATTTTGACCAAAATAGGTTATAGTCATGCACGCGTTGGTCAAAATTTTGACCAACACGTGCATAGAAGGAAAAAAAAAGAAAATTTTAAAACCATTTTGCACTTTGGTCAAAATTTGGGTTCAAATCTACTAGTGGCTCCCCTTTGAATGAATCTTGGCCTCTCTTAAGGATTTTGATCCTGGCCACTCATTCCTCCTTCCTAAAGCCTATAAATACTCCTCATTTCCAAGAGCAAAATACCCATTCACCTTTTATTTCAAGCAATGTTATATTGCTAGAATAGCTCTAAATCATTTAGCTCTCATTCTAATTGTTAGTTTTAATCATTTTCAAGCATTTTTAGCTCACATCTTAGCATAGAACTAATGGATTAACTTAGTTTAATTCTTGTTTATGCATCATTCTCACATCTATTTTGGGTTCTAAAATCTACTTAATCATACTAGTTGCATAAATCTTGAGTTCTTGAAGCCTTAGGGACAATTTTGGGTGTTCTACCCAATATTGTGCCATTTTTGGGGTGTTCATGAATCTCAATCCATCTTAGCATGCATTAGAATATGCTCCAAGTGCTTAGAGAGCACACCCACATCCCCTTAAGCAAGAGCAAATCAAACAGTGCTTGGGTGCACCTATTTAAGTTCAATCTAAGATGGCTTAGCTTAGAGTTTCCTTGTTTTGGTTTGATTTCATGTTAGATTAAAATCTTAATGTTTGATTGATTTGATCCTTTCAAAACAGATACAGGTATCCTCAAAAGCCTAGTCTTTATTCCCCAAATTATCTCCCCTGAATAAGGTGGATTTGTCCCATGAAGAGAAACCATGGAAGGAGTTGTGGTAGCACCTAAGGTTCTCCATTCTATTAATTCTAGCCAGTCTTCTAACTTTATCATTAAACTTGATATAATGAAGGCATATGATAGAGTCATTTGGGACTTCCTATTTAAAGCTATTCATAAATTTGGTTTCTGACCAAAATGGTGTAAATAGATTTGGGCATGTGTGTTTGGAGCATGTTTTTCAGTAATTATAAATGGTGAACCCACAGGATTTTTCAAATCATCACAGGGGGTGAAACAAGGTGATCCCTTGTCTCCCATTCTTTTCATTATCATGGTTGAGGCATTTAGTAGATTCATTAAACTCTAGTCTGGCTTAGGATTATGCCAAGGTGCACTCATTTCAGGTACAAAATTATCTATTACACACTTCTTTTTTGTTGATGACACTTTTTTATTTGGTAAATCCTCCACTAAAGAAGCCAGGGTGATAAAAAATTCATTAGACTTATACACTATTGTCTCAAGACATAAATTTAATCCATCTAAGTCCAAGGTTTTTTTGTTCAACACTTTAATGTCACAGATATAGTCATTATTCCAAAAGTTAATAACTCATCTACATTTGTGGATTTTTGAACGATTTCCCTTTGTAACACTATAGACAAGATTGTTACCAAGGCTATCTACTTAAGAATTCGACATCTTGTGCCTCAAATTATCTCCCCTAAGCAAGGTGGCTTTGTCCCATGAAGAGAAACCATGGAAGGAGTTGTGGTAGCACATGAGGTTCTCCACTCTATTAATTCTATTCAATCTTCTAATTTTATCATTAAACTTGATATGATGAAGGCATATGACAGAGTCATTTGGGACTTCCTATTTAAAGTTATTCATAAATTTGGTTTATGACCAAAATGGTGTAAATAGATTTGGGCATGTTTTTACTGGTAAACCCATGGGCTTTTTCAAATCATCATAAGGGGTGAGACAGGGTGATCCCTTATCTCCCATTCTTTTCATTATCATGGTTGAGGCATTTAGTAGATTCACTAAACTCTAGTATGGCTTAGGATTATGGCAGGGTGCACTCATTTCAGGTATAAAATTATCTGTTACACACTCCTTTTTTGCTAATGACACTTTATTATTTGGGAAATCCTCCACTTAAGAAGCTAGGGTGATCAAAAATTCATTAGACTTATACACCATTGTCTCAGGATAGAAAGTTAATCCTTCTAAGTCCCAGGTTTTTTTCTTCAACACTAATGATATTATTGTGCGAAAGATTATCAAAATTCTTGGTTTTTCAAAGGAGCATTTTCCCTCCACCTATCTTGGTATCCCACTCTTTATTGGGACCAATAGAATTTCTTTTTGGAATGCTATTATTGAAAGAGTTGAAAACATAATTTCTGCATGGAAAGTTAGGTGGCTTTCTCTATTAGGTAGAATTATGTTGATCAAGCCAGTGTTATCACCTATCCCCAATTACTACATGTTTGTCCTTAAAGCTCCTACCTCCTTTATTAATCACCTTTAAAAGATAATTCAAGAATTCTTATGGAAAGGTAATATGTTAGATTAAAAAAAAAATCCCCCTTTGTCTTTCTTGATGATTTGGCTCAAAATAGAATGTTAGGAGGTGTGGGTCTTCATGATATGGCTACCAGAAATAAAGCTTTTGGAGGAAAACTTGTTTGGCATATGTACTCTAAGCCCAACTCTAAATGGTGTCAAATTATGCAGCATAAATATTTGGATAATGTACTACCATCCCGCATCTTCACCACCCTTGACCCCCCAAAAGGATCTGCAATTTGGAATTTTATGATGTCCTCCCAAGATTTTGTAAGTCAGTATATTTCTTGGGAAGTTCATAATGGTGAGAATGTGAATTTTTGGGAGGACTCATGGAATAGATGTCTCCCTCTACACCAATCAGATTAGCATCTGGGTATCATGCAAGCTAGAACAAGATCTTGGGGCTCAATGCTTGTGGAGTATATTTCAGTAGTGTAAATTTTCTCTGGGAAAGTGATTTGGAAAGATCCTTCAGAATTAGATCTCAATGTCGATGAAACACTGTGTTTTCAAGGTATTTGGGCCTCAAGGACTAATCTCCTTTATAATAAAGAAGATAAACTTATTTGGGCCCCAACAAAAGATGGTAGATACTCAATTAAAGAAGGTTATAATGCCTTGAGACAATTGGAATATTCTACAAGGAAATGACGGGCTTTCTCTTTCTATTGGAACAATTATGTTCTCCCCAAGGCTAGTTGCTTTACATGGCTAGCTTTTAAAAAAAGAAAATTAACTAGTGGCAAATTGGTTAGATTTGGTATTGCTCAACCTTTTAATTGTGTTCTTTGTAAAGAAGTAGAAGAATCAACTGATCATCTTCTATTAAGTTGTCCCTTCTCCTATCAGTGTTGGACTTTTGTGATGCAAAAACTCAATATTTACTTCCCACTTCCGGATAAGTTGTGGGACTTGTTTTAATCTTGGCCAAATTTGTTTACAAACTCCATGTTTCATGGTTTGTGGAATTGCATCCCTGCAACATTGGTTTAGTCTATTTGGTGGGAGTGTAATAAAAGGATTTTTAGACAAGTAACATCTTCAATAACTTTTGTTTTTAAAATTTTAGAGAAATCAATTTTTGAAACTATAAATGCATGCCTCCCTACTGCTAGGGTCAATCACTATATATCATCATGGGATCAACTAATGTTAAAAAAATGGAAGTATATTCAATTTCTCATGAGAATGGTCCCTAACTAGAAATCTCAGCACATTATTGACATGTCATTAATTAAATGGTTACCACTGATTAAGAGATTTTTCAAAATTAATTTTGATGGCTTGTTAAGGGGAAATCCAGGTAAATTGGGCTTTGGAGTTTCCATTAGAAACTAGTTAGGGAAAGTGTTAGTAATTAATGTGGGCCCTCTTCCAATGGGTCCAACAACATGGTAGAGGCTCAAGCACTTTTAGCTGGACTAGCATTGGCAAGAAAAATTGGTGTGAAGTGTATCTACATCGAGGGAGATTCATTAGTGATAATAAATTCATGTATCCCAAGGTCAATTGTAAATTGGAAGTTAGCTTATTTCTCAAGGCAAGTTTGGGATCTGATTGATTTATTCCCAGAATATTGCATCTCACACACTCTTCGAGAAGGAAACACTTTAGAAGACTGTCTAACAAATTTGGGTTGTGACGAGATAAGTTTCTAATCTACTAACCCATCTGAAATACTAGCATTTATCCAAATTTGAAAGCAATTGCTGAGAGTGAGTTGGCTACATCTGCCAACTCGCATGATGACATGTCTTCTTAATTATGCTGACGGGAGCATGTCCACTCATAAAAATGGTTACAAACTTCATGCTCTTAGAGAAGTACTGCTTTGAGATTTATTTGGATTCACACTACTACATACGAGGGCACTTAAAGACATTTTTTAAAGACAATATTAATATTTTGTCTTAAACATTTATAATTAAAAATTAAGACTATTAAAAATTAAGAAAATAACGCGTATTTTTGAAGAATGGGGAAAATGAAATTTATGTTTTGCTTATTTTGAGCCTCCTCTGTTAGGGTTTTCCATTTGCATGGAATTTCTCTGAGGTGATGGAGATTTCTTCATTCATCTAAGCTTTTAATTTTATTTTGGAAGATGGGATTCTAGCGGAATAGAAAATGGGTGTTGAGATGGGTGTCATCTTCAGGGCATTTGAGGGCCTTGTTGACCAAAACTTCCAAGAGATGAAGGCGTAGGAAGGGTTTGAGGGTTCATCAACGTTGAAGAAATGAGGGTGAGGTTCCACAACTTGGAGGAGCTCCTTACCGCAGAAGTGCATGGACAACATTGATCCATCTTGAGCACTGGTAAGGGTCTCTTTGCACTTATACATTAGTTACAACTGTGAGACAAATCCTTAGTATATTTTCAAGCCAGAGAAGAATGTTCTCCAATGCTTCCAACATGGTACATTTAGGTATATTAGTAGTGCATTTTATGGCATGATTTCAAGAAAATAATGCCAAATAGATATGGGTGTTCTCTGCACTGTGCTATCCATGGGTGTTATATCTATTTTAGATCTCGCATTATTCCCAGTAAGGTATTGTTACTCAAAAATGTAGCATACAATACAATAAGCATAAGTAGGAAAAGGTTGCATTTGTTTGTCTAATTAATGCTGCCTTGCAGGTTTTGTTAGTTTACATGTCCTTATTGCATTCATTCTAGATGTCATTATTGCACTCTAAGTATTGATTATCATTCCAAAAAATTCCAAAATTCATAAGTAATCATTACATTGTGCTTTCAAACTGAATATGATATACAAATGTCCTTTCTTATTTCATGTTTCATCAATAAGTAGAGTACATTGTAGAATTAAAAGAAAGATTGAAGTATGGAATAGGGGTCCCATGCATTGCCTTTTGTATTGGTTTGTGTCAGCTAGTTGTCTTCTAGGTTTTTGCATTTAGGTCTTCAAAGTCTGAGTCTTCATCTGCATCTAGGTCTTTAGGGTTTCATATCTCCATAAGAAAGGAAAAGATGGTTAGATCTTGCTGGATCTAAGCAATACATGAGAAGTGAATAACATACTGTAGCAATCAATTTTTCAATACTACATCAATCTAGAAAATTAAATGAAATAAGGAAATGTACACTAACACTCACTGCAAGGTAGTGTTAAAGGGACTTGTTTCTGACATGAAACCTTTTACTACTAATGATCATTGTGGTGTATGTTGTCCTTTTTATTAACCAGGTGGCTGAATTAAAGGGACTTAGTATGTTTCAAACTGAGAAACCTTTTTTAGATAATGTATCTCATAATGATGTTATTTGAGAGCTTAACAAATTATCTTGCAGATAACAGCTGACTGGTTTTCATATTCAGTCATTGTCAAAGATGCAAATCAAGCTAGTTTTCCATGATAAGAGTGCTACAGGAAGTGCCAATGATTGCCAACTTTCCAGTTCAAGATATAAATGGTGCTGCATAAATACTGGTACAAATATGTCCTTACTATTTCAAAAGTACATTTTTAAGCCATAAACATATTTATTGCTAAATACAAAAGAGTGCTTCAAGATTGAGCCATAAAATGATAAAATGTTTACAGTTTGTTTTTATTGAGTGTCACGAACCCATGTTCGAACCTCATTAGTTAACATTTTGGTGTTTTTGAGTGTCAGGAGCCCATGCTCGAACTTCATTAATAGTGAACAAACATTTTCATCTTGTTGTACTTATCATATTAAGTGCAGATTCAACATCAATGACAATTGTATATAGTGGACAAAGCTACAGGATGCAAGCTGAACAGAAAGTAGAAAATATGTATAAACTAGAACAGAGTGTGTATAGCTAACAGTGGAATATCATAAAGGAGAAATTTACTCATCTGTTGTGGAAATAATAATAGTTATATGTTGAGCATCTCTCATTCATAATCACCTTCTAAGGTTTGCAAAGGTTATGAGTGAAAGATGTGATAGTTTTATTTATAACTGATTATATCTTTAACATTTTTCACTCATAACCTTGCAACTTTAGTAAGTCATTAGAGGTGTTTTCATGGTTTCCTAGAGCAACTGTCCATTATTGCCGATCTCATAATATATGGTTTGCAAAGGAGTGAGTTCACCAGTTCATCAAGTTTATAGCTGTTGATTTCATAAGTTCTTTTCATGTCAGCGGAATGAAACAATTTGGATGCTATATGCTATAATCACAGTTTGTGTACAAGCTATGGAAAATCTGTTAAATCAAATTCTAGTAACTATATGTTTTATGCAGAGTGATTTTTAAAAGCTAATAAAAAAAAGAGCAGTTATTTGATATTTCCAAATTCCTAGTCAAAATTTGGGTTTCATTTTTATGTTGTTACAGTTATGTGCTAAAAAGAGACCAAATTTAACACTAATGTACATAGTCAATTCAAATGTCCACACAAGTGCAGAATGTGTGAACTTAATATGCAAAGAGCTTCATGTTATAGTAGAGAATTTTAAATATCCATTAGTCAAAGAGCTTGAGCAAGGTTGAAACAAGCAAATGTTTAAAACAATCTTTTTTTGATATATCAGTGTGTTTCATTCTCAGATAAACCAAGTTCTTCTCATTCAGTGAAGTCGAGCTTTAGTTTAGCTTACAAAGAAAAAAGAGTAACAATCAAACTTCAAACAATACCCACAAGCTGCATACTGGACTCCCAGCTATCAAAAGGTATGAGGGGTTATTTTCTTTGATAAATTTAAGAATCCCGTAACTGTATCAGTCACAGCTTTATGATCAAAATGAAGATAATTTACAATTGAAACCCGTGACTGTTACTAGTTCACAAATATGAAACTCATGGTTCTATGACAGTCGCAAGTGGTCGTACATCATAAAGATGTATTCACAGTTGTTAATGAAAGTGTTTTGAATAGTTTCGGGTTCATAAGGTTCAAACCCATATATGGTTTGCAAAGGAATAAACTAATAGTTGAGCCCAGGTGTGAAATGTGTGGAGCCCATAGAAACAAAATACAAATCAATAGTATAAACAATGAATCAAATCCATGAAGCCACGGATAAGTCATAGTTCAAAAAAAATACAAGTGCAAATAAATAAAAGCTCTTACGAAGGCATGTCCGAGTTTTACAAGATAAAGCAAGATACATATCAGTCACAACTGTGACTTATTCGTGGCTTCATAGTATTTAAGCAATAGTCATCTCTCGGAAAGCAACAGAAAAGATATATATATAACAGGAAAAGAGGTTGTAATTTATGTTGTGTTCAAGTTACAATTTCATGATATTCATGCCAGAAAAATGAGCTTCATAAGATAAAAAAAGAGTTCTAAATTAAACTTACAGTTCAGTGAACTTGAGTTTATATTCAATGTCGAGTTCCCTGTTTGAGATGCACATCAATGAAAATAATAGTGATCTTCAGTATAACAGAAGGCTCGAGTTCAATAGTGGAGTTTTTTACAATCAAGTTAGGCTTCATCAACAGTTTTCGAAGGCTTTTATGCATGATAGGGTTTCTTTTCCCTTAAAATTCTTTGTGAAGAATGAAGTAAACACAAGTGCTGAGATCAAAATGAGTATAACTATTTGGAGTCTGCCAAGCAATTCAATGCCTTCAATGCATGTCTAATTCCTGCAGAGCCTCAAAAATTGGTCATAGTGCCACCTTGCATACTTATCTCCTTGATTTTTGCATCGCATTGCAAGTGGATGAAAAGTCATGTTGACTTTCCCACATTGCATATAGTTTACACTTAGAGTCTTTTATCTAAGTTAGGAGATGAGGTTAGGTTATTTAATATTAGATTTTTATCTAATGTTATTTTTTTCCATAATTTTGGCAATTATTCTTTGTAAAAGGATTTAATTCCTTGTTATAAGCCAAAAATTTAGGGGGGGGCATTAGGAGGAAGTTTTTAAAGGCTTAGTTATTGGCATGTTTTTGGGCTAGAATCGGGCATTTTGGAAGGACTTAGGTTTTCAGATTTGATGCATAGGTAGGATATAAAATTGATTTTGGATGATCAATTAGGGGGTTGTAGATTTTGGAGAGAGGGCACATAGTGAACACATTGTTCCTAAGTGCTTTCAAGGCCATTTTGTAATTGTTTTATCATATTTTGGAGGGAATGAATCAAAGATTTTGGCTCATATTAGTGAAATTGTATTGATATTGGATCATGTTTCATCTTTTCTAACAAGTGTTAAATCATTTTATTATCTAAAGGAAGTGAGTAGATTTTTGTTCTTTCTCAAGATAATCAATTGCTCCTAGACCTTGTATGAGAAATGTATGTTTGTTGATTATCCAAGCTATTTGTGGTAGAACCCTGAGAGCATGTTTTGTCAACCTATATGTTGAACAGAGATTCAAAGTATTGAGATCTTCATTTTTTGAGTTAGGATTGATGTTTCATCATTTCTGCAAAGTCTAAAATATTTATTGGTGTATCACCCTAATCTTTTAGGTATAGTATTATTTTCCCTTTTCCCAGAAAATTGTAGATCAGGTTAAGTGATATTCCATATTTTATAGGAACCGGCCTAGAATCTGAAGATTCCTCTTCATCCATAGTCTACCCACAGCTAGGAGAGGTTTCCATTGTCAGGATAGAATTGTTGTTTTTCCTTAATGTATGATTTAGGGTAACAATTCTAAGCCTGAACATTTTTTGGCACGCCCAGTGGAACAATGAACTGCTTCTCAGTTCTGAGCTATTAGATTTATGATTGTTTCAAGTTTCAGTTGCAGCTCTAAGTGTGGATTTTAATGAGTAGAACTCCAATGAGATCAAATAAGGAGGGTTTTGTGTATCAAGAATTACAACCAAGATGAAGGGGAGGAAGATCATCTAGAGGTGGAAGAATATTGCATGATCCAAGAGGTACTTCTTTGAATTCAAATTTCTTATCATTTGATAATCCTATTTTTGAAAAACAAGCTGCAAATTCAAAATAACTTGAGGTTATCATTGAGGAGCTCAATCTTCCTAAGGATCTAGATGTTCCTAATCATATCGGATCAGATTTTCCAAGTATCAAAAATTTATCTATAGATAATTCTATTTTAGGAGCTTCTGAAAGTGGTACTGCAATAACTCCCTAGAATCTAAAGACTTATCAAAGGAAGGTAGTTCAGCCTACTCAAACTTTTGTTACACTAGCTATTCAGCAGCAAGCTCCCCCATTTCAAGCAATGGCTAGGAACCTACTATTTGTTACATTCAATCAAGGCAATCCTTTGAGGATTGCAAATCACAATAATGTTCCATTAGCTACTATTAAAGGCTTGCCATCATTTACTAGAGAAGGACCAGTAACAACCATTGAACACATCAAAGATGTTGCAACTCTTTGCAATGTTCATCATGTTACAAAAGAAGATGTGGCTTTGAAGTTGTTGGCTACTTCACTCAAAGGTAAAGCCCTTGACTGGTTCAGATCTCTCCCGGTGGATTCTATTGCTAATTGGGATGCCCTGGGTGAAAGGTTGTCTAAATTTTTTGAGGACAAATTAGATAACTTGTCTCTTATGGAACAATTAACTACAATCAAGAGAGCCCCACAAGAGGAGATGAGTGATTTTAATCTTCATTTTCAGAAGACTTGGAATCGGATCCCTGTTACGGTAAGACCTTTAGCTGAATATGCATTTTTATATTATTTGAAGAGTCTGAATAGTGATATCTCTATAATGATTTAATCTATGGGAGGTAATATTCTACCTCAAGCTTTTGATACTACTATTAGGGCAGAGAATAGTCTTATCCAGGCAGGAAAAATAGCTCCTAGGCCTCCTATGCCTTTCTTTCCTAATATACAGTCTAATATGCCATTGGTAGTTCCACCATTATTTGTTGTCCCATCTTATAAACCTTCAGAAATAGCTCCTACAACTCCTCTGAATGAATTACAGACTATTAAGGATAGTTAGCAAAAAATTGAAAGTATGCTGCAATCTTTTGGTAATGATTTAGTGGCCCTTAAGAGGAATCAAGGTCAAGAAAACACTGTTATTCAAAATCAGTTTGTTGGTTCTTCTTCACAATATCCTAGCCAACCTAATTTTCAGGCTAATAGGCAGCAATTTCAAGGAAATACTAATGCAAATAGGTAGAATTGGAATATGAGACCAAATAGATAGTATAATCCAGCACCTCTTAATACTGTTAGGGATATTGTGCCTACTCAAAATAACATTGCTACTGACTGGTGTTTTCCATGCAATGAGCCACATGACCAGTCTACATGTTCTAATGGAATTCTTAATCAAGATCTCATGGTACAAAATTCAATGAATTCACAATAGAATGTGTCTGTTGAAGAGGTCCAAAATCAACCAGACCAAAGTGCTACAGATACTAGATTCTTAAACTGGCAAGAGGAAGAATTTTGTGGACTTAATGAAGATTCATCAATTGCAGCAAATACAAGAGCAAAAAAGAGAGCCCTTGAAGCTAATAAATCTACTGGGAATGTTTCTTCTCCACGAGTTTCTATTTTAAAGAATTTGTCAACTTCCACTAATAAAGATCAAACTATAAGGAATGCTGATTAGAGTTCTCCTAGATCATCACATAAGGTACAATTTACTATTCCATTCAATATTGTTGATACAATGAAAAAAACAAATGTTACTTTGTCTGCATGGGAAACTCTGTCTATTCCAGGACAGATTGAGATTTTGAAAGAAGAATTATCCAAACTGGCAACTAATTCTCAGTAAATAGTACAACAGTCACCAAGTGTGGTCATGACTAACTCTGAGCCTCATAAGGTTCAGGAAAAGCCATTGAAAGAAGACAAAAAGCCTGCTAAAGTTCATCAGCTAGTAATACCATAAGACAAGAAGGCTGCAAATATTAAAAAAATAGCAGTAACTACTGATAAGAAATTGTCAAATGTACAAAAGACATTAGAAAAGGAAGTTAAGAAGTCTCCAAATGAAAAGCCTCCTCCTTTTTATGTCTCCTTGATCATTGGAAATAAATTAGTTCATAATTGTATGGTTGATAATGGTGCAACCAATACTATCATGCCTAAGAAAGTGGCAGATTTGCTGAACCTAAAATATGAGCCTCTTGAAAGGGTATGGTCCAACTTGACGAAACTTCTATTAAGACTTTAGAAGTTATTAAAAATGCAAGTTTGACCCTGCATTCCTGCCCAAATTTTTCAATTCCATAGGACATATATGTTATTGATTTACCAGCATTTTGCGCTATGTGCCTGTCTAGAGATTTCACAGCCAAAATAAATGGCTATTTTTCATTAGATTGGTCATATTTGTACTTCAGAACTAGATATGGTACTAAGGTAACCATAAAATCAGAATCATTGGCCAAAAATCACATAGAGCCTTATAATCCAAGTCCTATTAATGCAAGTTGTGTGATTATGGATCAAGATGAAATACTTAATTATCCAGCGTATAATACTCAAACTGAAGCTTATCCAGATATTGTTTTAGATGAATGGGCTACTAGGAATGAACAAAATGATGACATGTTTGATACTAGTTTTGGAAACTACATGATTCTAGAATCTGATTCAGTAGTGCCTAATTTGATTAAAGATCCAGAATCTGAATCTGATGTGTCTAACCAACTTTGGGATTTGTATTTTGATGGGTCAAGGAATAAGGATGGAGTTGGTGCAGGGGTTATGCTGGTATCACTAGATGGTGATAAGTTTTATGTTGCTTTTAAGTTGTCCTTTCCTTGTTCTAACAATGTGGCTGAATATGAGAGTGTGATCCAAGGATTAGAGTGGGAAAGATTGAGAGGTATCAAGTTTCTAAGAGCATTTGGTGACAGTAAGCTTATTGTTAAGTAGGTGAGAGGCATCAATACTGTTAAAAATGATTTTCTTAAGATGTATAAATCTAGAGTTTCTGATATTCTAGATGAATTTGATGCTTTCAACCTGATTTCAATTCCTAGAAGGGAAAATATACATGCTGATAGGCTGGCTAGTATTGGTGCCCATATTGCAATAACGGAAAATAAAGGACTGATTTCAGATCAGTCACACATTAAGATAATTGTTAGGCCATCCATTCCGGATAATGACACTTATTGGCAAGTTTTCAATACTGATGAACATATCTTAAGTTTTTTGACAAAAATAGATGGTTTTTCAGCATCAAGAGATAACAAAAACATTCAACAAATGGAAGACCAGATTATTTAGTTGAAAACCAATAAGCTTCCAAAGGGATTAGTCAACTTGGAATCAACTTTTAATTTTGATGATCAGTTCAGGAAGGGTAAAACCAGCTTGCTGATTAAAGAAGATCATTATGAAGAAGTGGAAATTTTCAGAGATAAGCGGTTGAAGGTTGGTAAAATAAATTCTCCTGAAGAAAAAGAACTATTTATTGGTCTTTTTAGAGAATATAATGATGTTTTTGCATGGGATTACTCTGATCTAAAGGGTTTTGATCCCCAATTAACCCAGCATACTATAGAATTGGAGCCTAATGCTAGGCCAATTAGACAAAAGCAAAGACCTATAAACCCTAAGTTAGAGCCATTAATGTTAAAAGAGCTGAGAAAACTTTTAGATGGTGATATCATATTTCCTATTAAGCACACATCTTGGGTTTCTAACTTAGTTCTAGTAAGGAAGAAGAATGGAGAGATAAGACTTTGTGTAGACTTTAGAGACCTTAATAGGGCATCTCTGAAAGATAGACACCCTCTTCCTTATATGGAACAAATTTTACAATATGTTTCAGGTTCTGAGAGATTCTCACTCTTAGATGGATATTCTGGTTACAACCAGATTTTAGTCAAAGAATCTGATTAGTTTAAAATAGCTTTTACAACTAAATGGGGTACCATAGCTTATAGAAGAATGTCATTTGGGCTATCAAATGTTGGAGCTACTTTTTAGAAAGCAATGGACATGGCTTTCAAGAATTTAATGTATAAGTTTGTTCTAGTATACCTAGATGATGTGACAATTTACAGCAAGGTTGCAAATCAGCACATTGATCATTTGAGATAGATATTACAAAGATGTAGAGAATTTGAAATTTCTTTAAATCCTAAGAAATCTGTGTTTGCAGTTCATGAGGGAAAACTCTTAGGATACTAGGTGTCTAAGGAGGGAACCACAATAGATCCTGAAAGAATTCATGCAATTCTTGAGCTTTCATTGCCTAAACACAAGAGAGGATTGTAGAGTTTTATTGGGAGAATTAATTTTGTAAGGAGGTTTATCCCTAATATTGCAAACTTGCTAAAACCATTGACCACAATGCTTAAAAAAGATATTCCTTTCAGCTGGACTGATGAAGGAAAAAAGAATTTTGAACTGATAAAACAGGCTTTGTCTTCAGCCCCTACTCTTGTTAATCTTGATTTTACTAAAGATTTTATTCTGTATGCCTATGGTGGTTCTGATACCATTTCAGCAATGCTGGTTCAAAAGAATGATGAAAAACAAGAGTAGCCAGTTGCTTTCTTTAGCAAAGGTATGGATGACTATGAGAAAAGGTACACTTTTATTGAAAAGCATGTACTCAATGTTATTAAAGCTTTGAAGAAATTAAATCATTTAATTGCTAGAAATAAAGTGCACTTAATGGTTGCTCATCCTAGCATCAAAGAGTTTTTACTAAACAAGGATGTTAATGAAAAGAGGGTTGGTTGGATAACAAGGGTTATGGAATATGATGTATAGATTCATGTGACTAAGCTGATAAGAGGCAAGGGCCTTTGTGCTCAAATGGTAGAAGAGGAAGAACAGGTTGAAGTTTCTAAAGAATCTAAAAATTTACAATGTGATATTGTATTATTCAATGATCCTATGACTTGGTTGTCAGATATGACCAGATTCTTGCAAACTGGGCAATGCCCAAATAATCTTGATAAAGCAAAAAGGAGATACTACAGGTTACAATCTATTCCCTATGTTCTTATTGATGATGTTCTATATAGAAAAGACTATTATGGAATGTTTCTTAAATGTATTGATTCACTAGATCAAGGCAGAATATTATCTGAGTTTCATGATGGATCTTGTGGAGGACATTTCAGTCCTAAAACTATAGCCTGGAAAATACTAAGGGTAGGCTATTATTGGTTTGATTTATTTAAGGATGCTCATGCTTGGGCCAGAAAATGTCAAAAATGTGCAATATTTGTAGGTAAACAAAGGCTAGCAGCACTACCATTAAAACCAATTGTCGTTGATCAACCATTTGTTAAGTGGGGTATGGACTTTATTGGTCCTATCAATCCTAATTCTAGTGCAGGTCATAAATGGATTTTGACTGCTACTGATTACTTCACAAGATGGACTAAAGCAATTGCATTAAAGGAGGCTACTGGACCTATTGTGTTAAAGTTCTATGAAGATATTAGAACCAGGTTTGGAGTTCCTCAATCAATTATTTCTGACAATGTTATGGCTTTCATTGGTTTAGCTATTATAGAATGGGCCGTGAAGAACGGGATTTATTTAAACACTTCTTCTAACTATTATCCTTAGGGTAATGGTCTTGCAGAATCTACAAATAAAAATCTAATTATAATTATCAAAAAGACTCTGCAAGAAAATAAGAGAGGTTGGCATTCTAAATTAAAGGCAGCCTTATGGTTGGATAGGATTACACCTAAACAGGTAATAGGGAATTCCCCTTATGTCCTAGTTTATGGTAAAGATGCCAGATTGCTAGTTTCCACTGAATTTCCAACCTTGCAGCTGGCTGATCAGACGTTATTATTTGGAGAAGAAGATCCTCTTAAACTAAGGTATGCTGATTTACTACAGCTTGAAGAAGAAAGGAGGAAAGCATTGGACACAATGGAAATTAAGCAAGCACAAACTAAAAGATCTTTCCACATGAAAGCTAAGTTCAGAGAATTTAAGGAAGGAGATTTAGTACTCAAGTGGGATGTGCTAAAGAGCAGGCCAGAGCAGCATGATAAATTTGATAATTTTTGGTCAGGCCCTTTTGTTATAACAGCATGTAAGGACAACAATGCTTTTCAGTTGTCAACAATTGAAGGGGAAGAATTGCAGATTCCAGTTAATGGAATACACCTCAATCTTTTCTTTGAGGGTTAGGTTAGTTTTAGTTTTTTTTCAAATTCAATAAGTGTTCCCAAGCACTAGGTCCTTAGGTTGCATTGAGTCTAGTTTAGATGCATTTTCATTTTCAATAAAGGTTGCATTCATGGTTCAGTTTTCCTAAATTTTGTTGCCCTATGATAAGCCTACAGGTCATGTCTAGTAGGCAGACATCTAGCAGAAGTCACCAAAATTGTTACTCAAAAATGCAACATACAATACAATAAGCATAAGTAGGAAAAGATTGCATTTGTTTGTCTAATTAACACTGCCTTGCAGGTTTTGTTAATTTACATGTCCTTATTGCATTCATTCTAGAT